>ML394504.1:39518-64891 GCA_005239525.1 Nicotiana knightiana
CCCTTTTAGGATTCGTAGATTCTTATATTACATGTGTATGATTTGTAATTGTTACACTTGAATCCTTGGTTGTTAATCTCATTCCTTCTTGTTTAAATTAGAATTGCTTGTTTTTTGATTCTTCGTTGGCTATGACTTTACTTGACTTAACTGAATATTCTACTTCTCTTATCATCATGCTATATTTTCTTCTTAGCTTGCCTAATTGACTATAATTAGTGTCATCTAGCCTTATAGTTGACTAGCCGTAGTTGGAACATTTATTTGTTGGAGTCAAGCATGCCCGTGAGTCTTACATTGTGATTTATATGACTATTCCCTTAAGTGACACTTAGGTCTAATTGTTAGACATTTATGTTATTGGTATTTCCTTGATGTTGCCTATTATTGGGCCTTTTGTTTTAAGCCGAGTGTTATTCCGTGAAGTAAACTGTTTAGGAGAGATTGGTTATATTGTTGCCCTTGTCGGGATGTTATGGTTTCTGTTACTATCTATGCTGTTAATGATATGGTTTGTATTGTTGACTCCCTTTCCAGGATGTGATGGTTCCTATTACTGTTTATGTTGTGAATGATATCATTTGTATTATTGACTTCCTTGTCCGGATGTTGGGATTTTTATTACTGGTTATGATGTTAATGATATTGTTTGTATTGTTGACTCCCTTGCCGGGATGTGGTGATTTATGGGTCATATTGTTGGTCCTTTCTTGCCAAACTGTTGTTCTTGATATTGTTTGGGTGAGGAAGAGTGTAAAGCACGAGGGAACATTCCGTGCCATGTATATGTTATTTAGCACGAGGGAACAATTCGTGCCATGTTTATGATATTTAGCACGAGGGAATATTCCGTGCCATATTTATGTTATTTAGCACGAGGGAACAATTCGTGCCATGTTTATGATATTTAGCACGAGGGAACAATTCGTGCCATGTTTATGATATTTAGCACGAGGGGACATTCCGTGCCGTATTTATGCATTATTATTTCCGTCGTTCTTGTTTGCCATTTACTGCATTTATTGGCAAGATTTGATATTCCTCCTATACTGTATGAAAATTTCTGAGTGACGGACTGAGTGCCGGTGGATAAATCTTGAGGAGATTTTTATCAAGGGATTTTATTGAAAAGTATTATTGAAAAATGAATGCTTTTGAAATTATTATATTTGAATGACTTTTACATCGAAGGTATATTTGAAAAGCACTAGTTTTTCCTAAAACGATATTTGGAAGTCATTTATTGGGAAAGACTCTTTGGAAAGATTCGTAGTTTGAAAGAAACTATGTTTTACGTAATTCTCTCTATTAATTATACTTATATCTACTTTTGGAGAAAGTATGTTTTCAAAGTAAACTCTTCCATACTAAAATGATTTTATTTGAAAAAGTTTTTCATATGAACTGTTGTTTAAAGATTTCTATCAGTTATGGATTTTAATGGCTAAGGCCCAATGTGAACAAACCGACGTGGATTTGAGTTATCGGTGTTCTCTATGGTATTGTGTTTCCTTTCGATTCGGCTTGTTTTGCTGTCCATCTTTCTGTGTATTTTTGTGCTATTTCGTGATAGATTTCTGTAATTTCCTTCTGCTTTATATTGTCATTGTTGTGAATTATTCCGAGAAGTCTTAGATAGATGTAACGTTCGGTCATTTCTATATTTATGTTATTTATTTTGTAGACCAGTGGTGTCTTGACTAGTCCTCGTCACTACTCCACCGAGGTTAGTCTTGATACTTACTGGGCACCTCTATGTTGTGCTCATACTACACTTCTGCACATTTTTGTGTGCAGATCCAGGGATATATTGTAGTAGCTGTGTGGATGATTGCTGAGGAGACTCAAGGTAACCTGTTGATGCTTTCGCAGGCGTCGGAGTCACCTTCTTTGTATTTATTATTCATACACTGTTGTATCTACTTCCAAACAGTTGTACTTAGAAGTTGTAGAAGATTCATAGAGCTTATGACTTGTACTACCGGTTTTGGGAAAGTTTGTACATTCTGTTGAGATTTTATATCGAGACTGCTAGCCTTCATTTATTATTGTTGTTATTCAGTAATTATCAGGCTTACCTAGTTCCTAAGACTAGGTGCCATCACGATACCCAACGGAGGAAAATTTGGGCCGTGACAAATTACTCTCTAGAGGAATTATCATGATTGACTACATAAAGTCAAGCGATAATGTGTCGGATCCACTTATAAAAGGCCTAACTAGAGAGGTAGTTGAGAAATCATCGAGAGGAATGGGACTATGGCCGAGAACAAGTCATTGTGGCGGTAAATCTACCTAGAAGACTGAAGATCCCAAGATCTAGGTTCAAGGAGATCAAACAAAGTCATTAATAACGGTTCAACATTGTCAACTAAAATGTTTGGTCCATTCTCGTGATGAGACAATGTTCAGTACCAAGGATAAATCATTAAGGATTTTTAATGATTTCTAAATTTGATACGGGGTATATAAAATAGTGTATCTACGGGATGACACGTTTAGGAATCACCTATGTTAGTGTGAAGTGTTAGCCGCTTCAAGGAGAATTTTATAAGGCCAGTTCTCTACGCACTTATGAAACCAGGCAGTGTTCATGGCTGAAACGAACACAACAATGAGAACTAAATACGGTTAAGGATTGATTGTGTGAATTATGGTTGTCTAGGTATACACCAAAGTTCGACAGTTCAAAGATATCAAATCTACCCATTGACCGACTATATCTGACATAAGTTCACTACGGAAAGTTCAAAGGGAAACCTACTTATCCAGATGCGATTAATCCTTGTTTGCGAATCACATAATTTTTCATGTATATTTCCGTGATATATCCATTCCCCATTCATGTGGGGGATTGTTGGATTTTTTAAGCTTATTTTAGCTTAAAAGAGGGTGAATGGGAAATGGAGGGAATATGAAATATTTGAGTTTCTCTCCTTGACCAAGGGACATTGTCTCATATTGGAGGAGGAAAAGACTTGATGGGTATATATACAATTGCTCTTCTTCTAGCTCTTAAATAGTTAAGAAGAAGGCAAACTTCGCGTCGTAATCGTTTGGATTTGGATTTGGTCAAATAATCGATTGATTGATTAATTATTTGGACTAAATTTATTTGTTAATAGTAAATATTAACGTAATATTATTAAATATCTAATTTTTTTACGAAAAATTAATATTAAATCCAAATTATCAATTTTTTTGTAATGGAAAATTAATTTTTCTCTGTGTATTGAATTCCCATTTTAATTTGCGTAAATGGCCATTTACTTATGATCGTTTTACGTGAACAGTCATAACTGACCTTTGAAGAGTTTCACCTCTTCCTTTGAACTCAACATGTTGTCTATAAATAACAGTCCATTCTCTTAGATTTTCCATACGAAATTCTGAATTCTCCTCCTTTCTTCTGCATTGTTTTAACAACAAAGAAAGCAATAGTAAGTGTGATTTGCTACCAATCATTGTATTCGTTGAAACACTGGGGTTTGATGTACTGCTACACCATGCGTAATCCGTTCTATCCTGGGAGGAAATAATCTGCAACCTCAGGTACTAGGAGGGGATTAAGTTCCTTAAGGAAACACTGTGAATTCAGTGAGCTCAGATTAAATTTTGTTTCTTCTACATTTATGTTTATACGTTATTTTCCTTCTCTAAAATTATTTTACAAATACAGTATACTAACAATAACTTCTCTAAAAACTTGAATTTTGCAAATTATCATTCTTCCCATATCCCGCATGTGAAAATATTTTTTTTATATTTTATTTTGTTATATAAAGCTCCCAATATATCTGGTCTTTCATTGCTAATAGTAGATGACCCATGAGGAGGATGTGACGCTGCCTCAGTAGCAGTATTACATGAAGTTACTGACACAGTTACAAATAAGGAAATAAAGCACACTTAACTAACATAAGAATTTGCCTTATCATATCTTATTCTCATACTAGGTAGTTGTCATTTATTTATGTGATCTAGGCCATTTGACACTTGATTGGCGTCTCTCAAGCATTGTTTAACTTCTACATTTTCTTAGACATAACATTTGCTTAGTTTGTTGAATGATAACTTTAAGTTTGCAGTTCTCCATAATGTCTTTGATAAGCATATTGACAATTATTAGAATCTCTAAAATGATATCACCAAGCCCTTGTTGAATATATCATTCCAAACCATATTTGGCTACATGAGCTTCAGCCATATTGTTACTGCTGCAACTTTTAGGGACTGCAAAGGCCATTATCATATTTCTCCTTCCCACACCTGCTAAACTAGAAGAGTGAAGGAAGCTCCCATCGGTGTTAAGTTTCACTTTACCTTCAGGGGTAACTCCCAGAGAACAATCAAGGTTTTAGGATTAGGTCTGAGCCTTTAGACTAAATCACATATTTTATGCCAAGGCTAATCCCAATCATAGCTGGAAAATACAAATTTTATAATTGTTCTAAGGATCCAAAAGGTGTTATGGTATACTCTACTATACACAATCTTCCTTTTATCGCCATATTTACATGAAATAATTCCTTTCCATACCTCCCAGCATATAGCCAAAGGAGAAACATTTAAGATCATTTTATGTACCATGTTAACTGGTGTAGGACCAAACCATCGTTGCAGGACTGATCTAATAGATCTTTTACAGTATAAGATACCTAGAGGGCCACCAAAATTATTCCACAAATTAACAGCCAGATCACTATCAATAAAAACATGTTGAAGAGTTTAACATTTTGGAGCATTACAACAATGGCATCTGGAGACAACATAGTTCCCAAACTTGTACATTAATTCATCAATAGGCAATTTTCTATGTAATACCCTCCATGCTAGAAAGGAAATCTTAAAAGGGATTTAGTTATGCCAAAATTTTTGGAACAAAATATCATAAGATCTCTAGTTACTTTCCTTCTGATAAGCTGATTTGGTGGAGAATTTTCCATCTTCAGATTTAGCCCAAATAGGATTATCCTCATGCTCATGTTTCCCTATCGGAATAGTGAGAATATGACTTACCATGGTTACTGGAAGGACTTCTGAGAGCTTGGCCATATTCCAAGTTCCTTGAGTTATGTATTCTGATACTTTTTTCCTATGGGACCTGGCTGGATAGGGGTGTATTTTTGCAAGTGCACCCTTATATGTCCAATTATCCTACCAGAAATTAGTATCACCGTTGTTGATATTCCAATGAATATTCTTCTCAGCTTGATCTTTAACATCCAAAAGAAGTTTCCAGGCATGAGATTTCCCACTTCTCCATGTTTTAGCCACTGGATGTTTGTAAATGCAGTACTTGCTAATGATGAAAGAGCTCCAGAGGTTGTGATTAGTTCTTAGATTCCACCACCTTTTAATAGCAAACGTGTTACTCACATCTACAAGTCTTCTCATCCCAATGCCTCCCTCTTCTTTCTTCTTTCATAAATTATTTCATGAACTCCAATGATACATGCTCTTTTCATTCCAATGATATTGAAAGTTCCTTTAATATGGCACATGGATGCAAGGGTATATGTAGGTATAGCCCGGAGAACATGGTTAATTAAGATCATTCTACTCCCATAGGACAATATCTTCCTTGCCAGCCACTTAATCTTTTAACTATTTTGGATAGAAGTCCATCAAAATAAGAAATCTTCTTTCTCCCGATGTAGATTGGACACCCTAAGTAGTTGAATGGAAAATCATGATCCCTGAAACCTGTGACCTCTCTCATCCTGTTAATTCTTGAAGGGAAAATTTTAGGAGATGTTAGGAAGAAACTTTTATCTCTATTCATATGTTGTCCAGAGGACCTCTCATACGACTTAATCTGTTTTAAAACCAACTTCACAGACTTACTCTTGCCCCAGTAAAAATAACAATGTCATATGTGTAGGCCAAATGATGCATCTGGGGACCTCTCTTACTCATAGAGAAAGGAATAAAGTCAGTGGTATTATGTAATTTGTTCAACAATCTTGATAAAACCTCTGCACCAATTATAAAGAGAGAAGGTGATAGAGGATCGCCCTGCTTGAGCCCTTGGGAAAAGGTAAAGAAACCTTTTCTGTCTCCGCTAATAACAATTGAATACCAAACATTAGAGATAAGCCTTATGATGATATCAATGTACCCATCAGAAAAACCAAATTTGCTAAGCACAAGGTTAAGAATTTCTATGACATCCTATCATAGGCCTTAGCCATGTCCAACTTAATAACTATGTTACCACCTCCATTTTTCTGAGAAATTCCATGTACAATTTCTTGAGCCAGAAGAACATTATCAATGATTGTTCTTCCCTTGACAAAGTCAAATTGGTTTTCAGATATTATTCTTGGCAAGATGGGAATGAGTCTTCTTGACATAACTTTGAAAATAATTTTGTGGTAGTAGTTTCATTGGCTAATATGTCTCAAATCAGAGAAATTTCTAGGAACCTCCCCCTTCAGGATAAGCACCAAGAAAGTGTGAGAATAATACTTGGTTAAGTTACCTCCATTAAAAGGCTTGCAAAAAATCTACAATATCTTCTTGGATAATATGGCAACATTTTTGGTAAAAAGTACCATTATACCCATCAGGACCAGCTGAACTAGAAGCACATACGTCAAAGAATGTCTCTTTAATTTCCTCAACAGAAGGTCCAAAGGAAATCGCCACGCACAAACTGAACATCAACCCATTCCACCCCTCCCCCCAGTAAGACAGGTCAGATGTAATTTCAACTCTGCAATTAATGACGCGGTACGTGAAGAGGTGGAAAAATTGTTGGAAAATGGCTCCATCAGGGAGTCGAAGTACCCCCAGTAGGTCGCCAACGTGGTCATAGTGAAAAAGAAGAATGGGAAATGGCGGATGTGCGTGGATTTCATAGATTTGAACAAAGCATGTCCTAATGATTCGTTTCCATTACCCCATATCGGCCAACTCATCGATGCGACGACCGACCATGAACTACTGAGCTTCTTAGATGCTTATTTAGGTTATAGTCCAATCCTCATGGAAAACGAGGATCACGAAAAAACTACATTCATCACCCATCAGGGGACGTACTGCTACAGGGTCTTCCCCTTCGGGCTAAAGAATGCAGGGGCAACTTACCAAAGTTTGGTGATGAGTATGTTCAAGGACCAACTCGACAAAATGATGGAAGTTTGTATAGATGACATGCTGGTCAAGTCCAAAAAGGAAAGAAGATCATATCGACCATCTGAGAGAAACTTTCGATATACTCAAACCATACAGAATGAAACTAAAACTCGAAAAGTGTATGTTCGGCATGGCCTCATGAAAGTTTCTAGGTTTTATTTGTATCAATACGAGGGATCAAGGTCAATCCTGACCAAATCAAAGCCATCGATGGGATAACACTTGACCACCAAAAAGTAGGTTCAAAGATTGACTAGCCGTATCGGTGCCCTATCAAGGTTCATTTCACGATCTTCGGATAGGTGTCACAGATTCTTTGGCGTATTTAAGAAGGATAATGGCCTCTAATGGACTTCTGAGTGCGTCCAGGACCTAAAGGAATTAAAAGCATACTTTTCATCTCCACCATTACTTTCAAAACCTGAGCTAGTGAAATGTCTCCTCGTTTACCTCGTTGTTTTCGATGTAGCCGTGAGCGCAGTCCTGGTTCGAGAAACAAAAGGTATGCAATCCCCCATCTATTATATTAGAACAATAGTAGTCGACGTCGAGACGAGGTACTCTCACCTCAAAAAGCTGGCCATGGCCTTAGTCGTAGCTTAGCGAAAGCTTAGGCCATATTTTCAATGCCACCCCATCTCGGTCGTCACAACTTTCCTCCTAAGAAGAAATTTACATAAACTCGAGCTATCGGGAAGGATGGCTAAATGGGCCATTGAGCTGAGCGAGCACGATATCACGTACCAGCCCCGAACATTGATAAAGTCACAAATACTCGCTGACTTCGTTGCCGACATTAGCACAAAAGTAATGCCCCAAGTTGAAAGAGAAGCCGCCCAAACATCTACCCAAACACAAGACCTTTGTGTCCTATACACCGATGGCGCGTCCAATGCGTTAGGGTCCGGACTGGGACTTGTACTCGAAGTTCCAACCGGTGAAGTAATTCGCCAGTCCATAAGGTGCCCGAATATGACTAACAATGAGGCCGAATATGAGGCCGTAATTGCAGGTTTGAGGCTAGCACTCAAGTATGGGACGAAACGAGTAAATCTACGTTGTGATTACCAACTCGTAGTCAGCTCGACGAATGTCAGCTCGACCAAATTCCACGAGCACAAAACAGTGAGACAGATGGCCTTGCTAAACTAGCCGCAGCCACCAAAAACATTACAATCGGAGACAGAAACATGGTCTACCTCCTCAACTCGTCGCTAGACCAAGTAAAGGTAAGAACCATAAACTTAACTTGGGACTGGCGCAATCGTATTATACATACTTGCAGAACGACATACTCCTAGATTATAAAAAAAGACCAAGAAACTTAGAATGCAAGCGGCCAGATACAATATCATTCACAATGACTTGTATAAGAGAACTTACGGAGGCCTTCTAGCAAAATTCTTGGGCCCAAACCAAACTTAACGCGTCCTTGAAGAGATCTATAAGGGCCATTGTGGAGCTCAGGCCGGTAATCGGGCTCTGGTCAGATGAAAAAGGAGGTCGTAGACTTCGTAAAAAGATGCGAGCAATGCAAAAACTACGCCCCAATGATTCACCAGGTGGGAAATCACCTCCACTCGGTCACCTCACTCTGGCCGTTCATCAAACGGGGAATGGGTATCGTGGGCCCCCTCCTTGCAGGAGGAGGTAATGTATGATTCCTTTTGGTTTTGGGTGCCTACTTTTCTAAGTGGGTGGAAGCAGGAGCATTCCCCCAAATACAGGAATAGGAAGTAATCACATATATATGGAGAAACATCATATGCCGTTTCGGCCTCCCCTAAAAGATCATCCGCAATAATGGACCCCAGTTCCCGGGAAAGCGGTTTGAGTTCTTTGAGAAATGGCATATCAAATGGATACTATCGACGCCGTACCACCCTGCAGGCAACGAGCAAGCAGAGTCCTCCAACAAGTTGATATTAAACATCATGAAGAAAAAGCTTGAAGACACCAAGGGACTGTGGCCGGAGGTATTACCAGAAGTATTGTGGGCTTATCGAACAACTCTAAAAATAAGAATGGACCTTACTCTTTGGTTGTCACGACCCCAGTTCGCCCTCCGTGAACATGTCGTGACGGCACCTAGTCCCTACAACTAGGTAAGCCTAACAATGCGGAAGATAAACCATAATTGCAGAAGACAATTATAATTAAAACTAAACTAGTAAAATAAACAGCGTTTAAGGTGCCGCTCGGCACATACAATAACAGCTCTCGAAGCCAACACAATTCCCAAAATCGGGAATCTCACAAATCACAAGCTAAGGGATACATAAGGGGTTCTAACTCAAGAATGTCTAAACAAAGGAAAAATATTGAAAGGCTATACTTATTACAGAAGATAGAAAGTGACTTTTCGGTCTGCGGACGTAGCAGATATACCTCGAAGTCTCTATAGAAACGCCTCCTTCCAAGGCTGACAGAACTGAATGGATGTACCTGTATCTGCACAACAAAAATGTGCAGAAGAGTAGCATGAGCACACCACAGCGGTGCCCAGTAAGTATCAAGACTAACCTCGGTGGAGTAGTGACGAGGGACAGTGGAGACACCTACCGGTCAAATAAATAGTATAATCATAGGTACAACAGAAATGATATATAAATATGTAAAGATTGCACGAAGAGAACATTAATGCTACAATTCACCATAAGGGAGAAAGAACAGCAAGCAACAACGAGAAAATAATAAATGATGATCCGCAATGATGGCAAATCACAATCCAAATCCTAAGGTCCCAACACAGTAAGGGGAAAACAAAACTATAACTCATAACCTACAATGATGTTCACATAAGGTCTTATTCAACTCTTTCCACAATCTTACCAATCTCGGACAAACCACAACTCACGAAACCCCAACATCTGAAATCTAACACTTGGCATGCATGCCCCATCAGTCTCACAGTCATGCTGACAACTAATTGGCTAACTAGGGCCAATCTCACATATATAATGGTTAAACGAGGGCGTACCTCCACCCTTAGCAAAATCAGGAGAAAATCGCCCCTAATAAGAGTGTTCAACTACGTGTATACTTGTGCAAGTGTTTTAACAAGAATTATACCAACTAGTAACACAAAAGGGAGAACAAACCGCACGTACGATGTGCCCTCACAACTCCCAAGCAATAAGGCTCATACAGGTAAGCAAACCACAATAACAATAGGTAAGCAACCAACAATAACAATATTAAGCAACATAGGAATGCCTCCACAGGCCGTCACAATTCTTTACAACTAACCCCTGACATAGCCCACCTTATATCGCCAAGTGTGCAAGTAACAATGTAATAAGTCCCACCTTATTCCGCCACACGTGCAACATAATGTTCCCACCTTATTCTGCCACATGTGCAACCCACATATAAGCATATAAACATATCCCGCCTTATTACGCCGCATGTGCAACACATTAACATCAACAATAGCACCCGTGCTTCACATTGTCAACAACCGCACGACAGAAACCTCGTGCATCACGATATCAAGAATAGCACAGTAGAAACCTCATGCATCACAATACCAACACTAGCACGGCAGGAACCTCGTGCATCACAATACCAACACTAGCACGGCAGAAACCTCGTGCATCACAATATCAACACTAGCACGGCAGAAACCTCATGCATCACAATACCAACACTAGCACGGCAGAAACCTCGTGCATCACAATACCAACACTAGCACGGCAGAAACCTCCTGCATCACAATACCAAAACTAGCACGGCAAAAACCTCGTGCATCACAATATCAATAAGTACAACACAAAAAATGACAATTTTTACAAGAACAATACAAGGAAATCAACTCAGGTGCCTCCGTTCACCAGGAGACGATACAACTAGTTCCCGAGGAGTAACCATAACAGAGAATGCTAAGCATAATAAGGACAACGCGACAAGGGAGAATAATATGAAACAACAATTCCATAATACGTAGTTCAACAACAAGGAAGTAACAAATCAAATAATTTCAACTAAGGAATCATCAACCCAAACATAGGATATCTAACTTCTCTTACAATTAAGCAAGTTACGAAGAATGTACAATGATTTCAATTGAGGATGAGCATGGGAAAGATAACTGTAACCTCCATTAAGATCAATTAATTACATGAGAGGTACTAATGATTTCCAATTAGAGACAAGCAATTACGAAAGATAACGTGACTGTGGAAGGGTAGGGATCTTCAGTTAAACCAAGCAAGAGTCAATTAGGTGACAGGAATAAACCAAAAAGGGCAAATAATTTCCAAGTAAACACATGTAGAGGTGAAACTAATAACGGGGAACTCAATCATATCAAAACAACATCATACTCAGTAATTACAAGGAGATAAGAACCTAATAAGGGCAAATTTTTCACAAATAAATCTGAGCACGCACTCGTCACCTCGCGTACAAGGAATACAATCAACAGAGAAGACTCAAATCCTAAGGGGAAGTCCCCCACACAAGGTTAGGCAAGATACTTACCTCGAACCGGCTCAAAATCAACTAGGAACCACGCGTTTGCCACGAGTACTCGACTCCGAATGGCCCAGATCTATTCAATCCTATAACATATCGTAAATAACATCTCTAGCAACTGATTCTACTATTTAATTCAAAGCTAAGACGCGAATTTAGATAAGATGACCAAAATGCCCCCCCAAGCCAACATCTCAGAATCGGGTGAAATTAACGTTTTCAGAAAACTCATACTCTCACGAGTCTAACCATATAAAAATCTCTCAAAACGGGTGTCAAAAACACAATCAAAACTCAAAAATTCGGTCTATGAAGTTTTACCCATTTTTCATTCAAAAATCCGAAATTAAGGAGGAATTAGTGATTAGATTAGTGGGTTTTAAGCATAAGGGAGTAGAGAATCGTTACCCAGTAGTTGCCCTCGAAAAACCTTCAAAATTTCTCCCAAATCTGAGCTCCCAAGCTTGTGTTTTGATAAAAATGGCTAACCCTCGGTTTTGAAGTGTTTATAACTGCCCAGGCATTTAATGCATCGCGAACGCGGAAGTAGGCTCGCGTTCGCGAAGAAGAAAAAAAAAGGCTGCCAAAAATGCTCTTCGCGATCGCGAGGATCAGTACGCGAATGCACAGGCCTGAGCTGACAAGGCTACGCGAACGCGACTTCTGGAACGCGAACGCGATGAAGAAAATAGCAAGGTCCAGAAGTTACTCTACGTGAACGCGTGAGAGCTTACGCGAACGCGATGGGGAAGGTTAGCTAGGCTTCATGAACGCGGGAGGGACTATACGAACACGAAGAGGAAAAATCCCAGGTGGTCAAATAAGCCTTCGCGATCGCGAAGGGCAGATCGCGAACGCGATAGAGGCACACCAGAAGCAGCAACAGCAGTCCAAAATGGAGGAAAATGATCTGTAGCCCATCCGAAACATACCCGAGGCTCCCAGGACCCCGTCTAATCAGACACGCAAGTCATATAACCTAACACGGACTCACTCAAAGTTTTAAATCACATAAAACAACATCGAAACGACGAATCAAACCAAAAATCAAGCTTATGAACTTCCAATTCTTCATATATCGAATCTCATGCCGAAACCTAGCAATTCAACTCGGAATGACGCCAAATTTTGCAGACAAGTCCAAAATGACATAACGGAGCTGCTCCAACTTCCGGAATTCCATTCCGACCCTCGGATAAAAAAACTCACTATCGAACTGGAAATTTCAAAAATTCAAACTTCGGCATTTCAAGCCTGAATAAGCTACGGACTTCCAAAATGCATTCCGAACACGCGCCTAAGTCCAAAATCACCATACAAAGCTGTTAAGGTCGTCCACGACCCATTCCGAGGTCGTTTACCCAAAAGTCCAATTCCGGTCAACTTTTCACCGTTCCAACTTCCAAAACAAGGTTCCTTCTTCCAATTTGACTCTAAACCATCCGAAAGCCGAATTCCACCATGCACGCAAGTCGATTCTCATATTCCGAAGTTGTTCCAGACCTTATGCCACTGAATAGAGTTTGATTTCCTCAAAACGACCGGTCGGGTCGTTACATCCTCCCCCTCTTAAAACCAATGTTCGTCCTCGAACGTGGTAGATTTGCCTCGAAGTCCTCAAGTCACTGAGTGCGCACTTCCAACATACACCCGCGGTTGATCCCACGTCACCCCGATCCACTTTAAGCCTGATGGCACCATCTCAACTGAGATTTAACCTTCCTAGCAATACCAATAAGCCTTAAAGCCAGAATTCTCACCTTCCATCCGTTTCCAAAAGACCCGATTCTAAATCCATATTCAGTATCAGTCTCAACCAGCTGCTTCAACTCATGCCACACACGCAAGGTACAACTACACAACATGAGACACCACACATATGCTCATAAGAACATTTCTTATAGCAATACTTGCCTGAGATCAATTCTGTACCGGCCATAAGCCTCATATTCAATAGGAACGCTTTTCAAACCTCCACAACACTGGCGATGCTACAATAACCAGAAAAACCATATAACAAAACACCTGAATAACCCCACCTTAGCTAATACCAACGGGCACACGCCCCACAAGCTAAAACTCGTGAAGCACAGAACGAAAATGACTGGATATGGGAAAGGAAACACATAAGGGAACTATCAAACAATTCAAACTAGCACAATTTATGTTCTACACAACAGGTAACAAGAAGGAATGAAAGTATACAAAAGACTCACAAGAATCTTATACTGATTTAACCCTCACCGCGGTACACAGCCCGGTCTCAACATATCAAATCACCTGAAATCACGAGGGTCCCGCCCTCAACACTGAATCACAAGTAGGGCATACATCAACCCATCTAGAGACTCACACTAGATCAATTCCGTCTACAACTCACAACACAGATTGGCTCCCACACCGGTGGAGCATAGAAATCACAACTCGTAACCAAGAATACTCATAAATCACATCAAACCTACCAAAATAGGCAACATGAATTTACTACTAGCCTCATAACTCTCGACAACAGCTAGAAACAGACGATAGATATGGCTATCACTCATGGAACTTCCCAACAGGATAATCACATAAACAGAGTACAAATCATGAATCACACCCATAGGTCGGATAACAAATAAGGGTACTCCCCCCGATAAGCAGAACTATGAGGAACTACAGATAGTGCCCCTCTATAACAAACCGAGTCCGTACCTGAATGACATTCAACTGGCGCACCGGCCTCAAGCCTACTATGTAAACACATCAACGAGATGGGCCTCCCCCTCTTGGGCGCCCTCTACCTGCCTGAATACCTTGCTGTGACACATTGATCCGAAATCTGGGACAATCTCTCACCATGTAGCCAGTATCTCAATACTCAAAGCAACCCCTCTGCTGACGGGGTGGTGGAAAATGTACGAAACCGGTACCCCGAGACCCATGAACACCTGAGTCACCATGCAAAGCCTGAAGCGCGAACTGGACTGGCTGACCCGCAAAACCTCTACCATGACGCATCCTGCCTCCAAAATATGGACTAGTATATCTCCCTGGTCTACGAGGCCTCTTCGCCTCCTCAGACTCTATCTCCCGATCTCGTCTTCTCTCTCTCGTGACCCTGACTGCCCTCTCTATCTCTAGCATGCATACCCTCTATCCTCCTAGCAATGTTCACCACCAGCTGATATGGAATATCCATCTCCAACTCATGAGCCATACTGGATCTGATGCTAGGAATAAGCTCCTCAATGAACCGGCGAACATTCTCACGAACAGTAGAAACCAAGGCTGAGGCATGTCTAGCCAAACTGGTTTAACGGACAGCATACTCCGAGATGGTCATAGCACCCTCGCGCCAATGCTCAAACTCCGCGCGACATGCATCCCTGAGGCTCTGAGGAACAAACTCTCTCAGGAACATATCTGAAAACTAGGTCCAAGTCAGTGGAGCTGCCTCGTCTGGGCTGTCTAACTCATAGGTGCGCCACCAATCATAGACGGCTCCTCAAAACTGGAAAGTAGTGAAAGAAACCCCGCTCGATCCAGAGATACCCATAGTACGGAGAATGCGGTAACACTCTCCAAGAAATCCCAAGGCATCGTCTGACGCTAATCTACTGAATACCGGAGGATCATACTTCTTGAACCTCTCTAGTCTCATCTGCTCCTGCTCGGAAGCCGCTTCTATGCCCTCGGGCTGAATTGGTGTTGCAGGCGGCGCGAGGATAATCTCAGGGACCTGATTAACATGCGCTCGCTGCTCAGGAGTACGGGCGGCGGGAGTCTGTGCTCCTCCCCCGGCCTGGGATGCGGCTGCAGCAAGGGGAAACAACCCTGCTTGAGCCAATGTGGTGTACATGCACATGAATTGTGCCAAAGTCTCCTGAAGGGCTGGAGTGGTAGTAGCAGTAGGCGTGTCAGGTGCCTGGACTCCGGCTGGATCTGCTGGTGGTACCTCAGCGGCCGCTCACGCAGGTGCTCTCGCTACACCACGTGCGCGTACTCGAACTCTACCCTGGCCCCGACTTCCGATGGTTGCAGCAGGGGGCGCGGGTGACTGATCACCTCGGGTAGTACGTTCCCTCACCATCCGTGAGAGAGTAGAAGACAGATGTTTAGGATTGCAAATGTCAAAATCTCGCACGACAGGGAAATCAAATGAAGTGGAATTTTCCTAACGGTTACATAGCCTGTCGCAGATAAGTACAGACGTATCCATACCGATCCACGAGACTCTAATAAACCGGCTTGTGATCTGTGACTCCTATAAACCTAGGGCTCTGATACCAACTTGTCACGACCCCAGTTCGGCCTCCGTGAACAAGTCGTGACGGCACCTAGTCCCTACAACTAGGTAAGCCTAACAATGCGGAAGATAAACCATAATTGCAGAAGAAAATAATAATTAAAACTAAACTAGTAAAATAAACAGCGTTTAAGGTGCCGTTCGGCACATACAATAACAACTCTCGAAGCCAACACAATTCCCAAAACCCGGAATCTCACAAATCACAAGCTAAGGGATACATAAGGGGTTCTAACTCAAGAATGTCTAAACAAAGGAAAAATACTTAAAGGCTATACTTATTACAGAAGATAGAAAGTGACTCTTCGGTCTGCGGACGTAGCAGATATACCTCGAAGTCTCTATAGAAACGCCTCCTTCCAAGGCTGACAGAACTGAATGGATGTACCTGTATCTGCACAACAAAAATCTGCAGAATAGTAGCATGAGCACACCACGGCGGTGCCCAGTAAGTATCAAGACTAACCTCGATGGAGTCGTGACGAGGGACAGTCGAGACACCTACCGGTCAAATAAACAGTATAATCATAGGTACAACGGAAATGATATATAAATATGTAAAGACTGCACGAAGAGAACATTAATGCTACAATTCACCATAAGGGAGAAAGAACAGCAGTCAACAACGAGTAAATGATAAATGATGATACGCAATGTTGGAAAATCACAATCCAAATTCTAAGGTTCCAACATAGTAAGGGGAACACAAAACAATAACTCATAACCTACGATGATGCTCACATAAGGTCTTATTCAACTCTTTCCACAATCTTACCAATCTCGGACAAACTACAACTCACGAAACCCCAGCATCTGAAATCTAACACTTGGCATCCCGTGCCCCATCAGTCTCATAGTCATGCTGATAACTAACTGGCTAACTAGGGCCAATCTCACATATATAATGGTTAAACGATGGCATACCTCCACCCTTAGCAAAATCAGGAGAAAATCACCCCTAATAGGAGTGTTCAACTACGTGTATGCTTGTGCAAGTGTTTTAACAAGAATTATACCAACTAGTAACACAAAAGGGAGAACAAACCGCATGTACGATGTTCCCTCAAAAATCCCAAACGATAAGGCTCATACAGGTAAGCAAACCACAATAACAATAGGTAAGCAACCAACAATAACAATATTAAGAAATATAGGAATGCCTCCACAGGCCGTCACAATTCTTTACAACTAACCCCTGACATAGCCCACCTTATTTCGTCACGTGTGCAAATAACAATGTAATAAGTCCCACCTTATTTCGCCACATGTGCAACATAATGTTCCCACCTTATTCCGCCACATGCGCAACCCACGTATAAGCATATAAACATATCCCACGTTAGTATGCCGCATGTGCAACACATCAATATCAACAATAGCACGGCAGAAACCTCGTGCTTCACAATGTCAACAATCGCACGGCAGAAACCTCGTGCATCACGATATCAACAATAGCACGGTAAAAACCTCGTGCATCACAATACCAACACTAGCACAGCAGAAACCTCGTGCATCACAATACCAACACTAGCATGGCAGAAACCTCGTGCAACATAATATCAACACTAGTACGACAGAAACCTCGTGCATCACAATACCAACACTAGCATGGCAGAAACCTCGTGCATCACAATACCAAAACTAGCACGACAGAAACCTCGTGCATCACAATATCAACAAGTACAACACAACAAATGACAATGTTTACAAGAACAACACAAGGAAATCAACTCAGGTGCCTCCGTTCACCAGGAGACGGTACAAAACAACTTCATACTCAGTAATTACAATGAGGTAAGAATCTAATAAGGGAAAATTTTCCATAAATAAATCCGAGCACGCACTCGTCACCTCGCGTACAAGGAATACAATCAACAGTGGAGTTTGTGGCCAAGTGTCTCAACTGTCAGCAAGTCAAATATGAGCATCGGAGACCGGGAGGGTTACTTCAGCAGATTGAGCTTCCATAGTGGAAGTGGGAGCAGATCACCATGGACTTCGTGGTGGGACTTCCTCGGAATTTGAAGAAGTTCGATGCTATTTGGTTGATTGTTGATCGGCTGACCAAGTCAGCCCATTTCATTCCGATGTTGACTAGGGTGATTGTTGATCGGCTGACCAAGTCAGCCCATTTCATTCCGATGTTGACTACATACTCCTCCGAGAGGTTGGCGGAGATTTATATCAGGGAGATTGTTTGCCTCCACGGTATTCTAGTATCTATCATTTCAGACAAAGGTACACAGTTCACTTCACGATTCTGGAGAGCCGTCCAGAAAGAGCTAGGCGCCAGGGTAGAGTTGAGTACAGCCTTTCACCCTTAGACGGACGGGCAGTCTGAGCGCACGATTCAGATTCTTGAGGATATGCTCTGTGCCTGTGTGATGGACTTCGGAGGGTTATGGGACCGATACATGCCACTTGCAGAATTTGCTTATATTAACAGCTACCAGTCCAGCATTCAGATGGCGCGTATGAGGCTTTGTATGGTAGATGGTGTCCATCCCTAGTGGGATGGTTTGAGCCGGGCGAGGCCTGATAGCTGGGTACATTTTTGGTCCAGGACGCCCTGGACAAGGTGAAGGTGATTCGGGAGAGACTTCGTGCAGCTCAGTCTAGTTAGAAGAGTTATGCGGATCGGAAGATTCTTGATTTGGCATTTATGGCTGGTGATCGGGTTTTGCTTCAGGTATCGCCTATGAAGGGCGTCATGAGGTTCAGGAAGAAGGGTAAGTTAAGTACAAGATTTATTGGCCCTTTTGAGGTGTTGCAACGCGTTGGGGAGGTTGTTTATAAGTTAGCCCTGCCTCCCAACCTAGCAGGAGTTCATACGGTATTCCACGTCTCCATGCTCCGGAAGAATCACGGTGACCCGACTCAAGTTTTAGATTTTGAGTTCAGTCTAGTTGGACAAGGATTTATCATATGTTGAGGAGCCAGTAGCTATATTAGATAGACAAGTCAGAAAGCTCAGGTCAAAGGATATTGCGTCAGTAAAGTTTCAGTGGAGGGGTCATGCGGTCGAGGAGGTGACTTAGGAGACTAGGCATGATATGCGACGTCAGTACCCTCATCTTTTCACAGCTTCAGGTATGTCTCTATACTCGTTCGAGGACGAACGATTTTCTTAAGAGTGTGAGAATGTAACGACCTGGTAGGTCGTTTTGAGAGTTAGCACCCCGATCCCCTAATTACTATTTTCCCCACGTCTATTTCTGCTTTTGGGACTTGTCGGGACGTTGAGTGGTGAAATTCGGAGAGTTTTTGGACATATAGTCCTTATCAGTGAGTTTAAGCTTTAGAAATTGGACCGTAGTTGGAACTATGTAAAGACGGGTCCAGAATGGGATTTTGTTGACTCTGTTAGCTCCGTTGGGTGATTTCGGAGTTAGGAGCATGTCCGGAATGTGCTTTCGAGGTCTGTAGTAGATTTAGGCTTGAATTGGCGAAAGTTAGAAATTCGCCGATTTCTGCAGATAGGTGAAATTTTGATATCGGGCTCGGAATGGAATTCCGAAAGTGGCTTCAGGTCCGTTGAGTCATTATTGACCTGTGTGTAAAATTTGAGGTCATTCGGACTAGTTTTGATGTGTTTCGGCATCGGTTGTAGATTTTGGAAATTTCATAAGTTCTTAGGCTTGAATCCATGTATAATTGGTGATTTTGGTGTTATGTGATGTTTTTTGGAGGCTCGACTATCTTTGGATAAGGTATTGGGACTGGTTGGTAAGTTTGGTTGAGGTCCTGGGGGTCTCGGGGATGTTTCGGATGCTCAATGGGTGATTTTTGGAACTTGGTAATAGCTGAACCATTGTTGGTTCTGGCGTCTCGCACCTACGATGGATTTTCCGCAGGTGCGGACACGCAGGTGCGGAAGAGGGTCCCGCAGGTGCGGGCTTGGTCAAGTCAACCAGTTCTTGCAGGTGCGGTTGGGGTTCCGCAGGTGCGGAGCCGTAGATGCGACCCAGTGACCGCAGGTGCGGCCCCAGGCCTTTTAGTGGATTTCCGCACCTGCGATGGGTTTTCCATAGGTGCGAGACCACAGGTGCGGAAACGCTGGGCAGTTTATATCAATTTTGAGGGCTTGAAATTCATATCTTCTAAAAACAATTTGGAGCTCGGGTGTTGGCGATTTGGAGTGAGTTTTGAGGAAAAAATTCATAGGTAACAATTCCTAACCTTATTTCCTTTGTATATCATTAATCTATAGCAATTTCTTCCATGCAATCAAGGAATTTGGGTGAAAAATCATGCAAATGGGAAGAAGTTTCCCCAATTAGAAATACGAGAATTTAATAGGATTTTAACGTCGACTTTCGATGATTTTTCTTCGAGCGAGTGCGTGAGTGAATGGGTGTTCTAAATTTTTAACTTTCACTCGATTCCGAGACGTGGACTCGGGGGACGTTTTGGGAGATTTTCCTAATTCCGTGTATTAGCCTCAAACTTATTAGCTATTTTGATTCCTTAAAGTGATATTTACATTATGTAATCGAACTGAATAGATTTGGTCCATTCGGAGTCGGATACTCGTGGCAAGAGCGTGGTTTTGAGTTGAGCTGCGCAGTCGAGGTAAGTGGCTTGCCTAACTCTGTGTTGGGGACTTCCCCTTAGGCTATTTTAATACTATTTTTTGTTGTTTGGGCGCCGTGTACGTGAGGTGACGAGTACGTACACGGGCCATTGTTGCTAAGACTCCATTTTTTTCCCTCAATGACTTAAATCATTTCATTCCTATTTCACTGTCTCATGTATTGACTATGTAGTTTAGATTAGGAAATAGCATGCCTACCTATTTACTTGAACTTTCCCTAGTTATTACTATGTGTACCATGTTTAGGTAGTTTTATCCATATTTTTACCTGTGATTTTTCCTGAACTGTTTTAAATAAAAATTGTATCCGATATATGTACTACATTGCATATTTAAATTGGGACTACGGACGAGATTCTAAGAGCTTTTCCCCTGTACTGCATAGCATATTTAAATTGGGACTACGAACGAGATTTCGGGAGCTTTTTCCCTGTACTGCATTGCATATTTAAATTGGGACTACGGACGAGATTCCAGGAGCTTTTCCCATATAATGCATTGCATACTTGTTACTGTGATATATGTTGTGCTGAGTCGAGGGCTCCCTGTTATTATTTTCTTTTAGCTCATTATTCCTACTGATTTGTCTTAGCTTATTATATCTCTCTGTTCAAATTTTAAATTGTTTTACTATAAAAAAAAAATCCAGTAGAGCCTTAACCTGACCTCGTCACTACTCGACTGGGATTAGGCTTGGTACTTACTGGGTACCAATTTGAGGTGTACTCATTCCTTTTCCTGCACATGTTTTTCGTGTGCAGATCCAGGTACCAGCGCTCAGTTTCGTGGCTAGGGGTCCGAGCAGCAGCTTCTAGGAGACCGAAATGTAATTCTGCCACGTCCGTAGAGTCCTTCAAGTCACCTTCTACTCCAGATTTAGATAGATTTTGTATGTAAATTCCCTTAAGTTGTATAGAGCTATTTTGAGACAAGGCTTGTGACTAAAATGATATTCCGAATTTTGGGAAAGTATATTTTGTACGTGCCAAGTGGCGATATTTCGTTTGTAGACTCACTTTTTTTTTGTATTTATTTCATGCTTCTATTTAAAAGATGTTCCGTTATTAGGCTTACCTAGCCGTAGAGACTAGGTGCCATCACGATGCCTTTCGGAAGGTAATTCGGATCGTGACAGTAAGGCAGAATTGAAACATCACAATAAGTCAACATTAATTAATGACATATATGAATCAACCTGAATCTCTGAAGTGCCATCGTATATGCATACTTATACTTATATATATAATACTTCTCCTTGAATCTATTATCAATATCATATGATGCATGACTGCCCAATTGCTCAGTGGTAACTGCCCTATCGGCCGTAGCGCGGTGGTAAATGTATGACTGCCCGACCGGCCGTAGCTTGGTGGTAAATGTATAACTGCCCAACTGGTCGTAGCTCGGTGATAAATGCATGATTGCCCGACCGGCCGTAGCTCGATGGTAAATGCATGACTACCCGACCAGCCATAGCTCAGTGGTAAATATGTTACTTCCCAACCAGCCTTAGCTTGGTAGTAAAATGAATATGCATGACTGCCCAACCGGTGGTAAATAATGATACATAATTGCCCAACCGGTGGTAACTGCTCGACCGGCCGTAGCACAGTGGTAAATGCATGAAGATGCATGTATCACTATATTAAAAACATTAACATCTCTATCATATATCTCAATAGGGACTAGATACATATTTAGACATGCTTGAATATCATTTTACGGAGATGAGTAATATAGACATCCTTAACTGCTAAGAATAGAACCACTTATGAGATAACATTATATTTACGTATTATTACTTGAATCATGCAAAAAGAATGAAGGATTATCCTTAATATACCTGACTTGAAGATAAAACAGTCTTAATATCATTCTCTAGCCATAGGCAACTATTGCAGTTCCACGACTTGCCCTGCTCAGCATCACGTGCCACTTGCTGACCCATTTGTGCTACTGAATCATTCATCTCAATCATTCTTTTGACATATATAAAAGTGATCTTTTAGTAAGGATGTCTATTCCTATCTCTGATTTAAAGCCTAATCTATCCAGTACTGTTATCATATCATATTTCCTTCTACTTCTAAAGAAACATGCAATATGAAGAAATACATTCTTGTAATTGCTACCCAATGCATCTAGACTTGAACTTAATAGCTTAACAATTTTTTTCCATTTTCAAGATCTTTGAATCTATGTAATCCACTTCTCAGCTCTTCCATGCCTCCTTTATATAGAAAAGAACCTACGACCTCCAGAGCTAAGGGTAAGCCTTTAGCATAATCTACTACACAATTTGAGAGTTTGTCAAACTCTTTAACAGGAGCACTTTGTTGAAAGGCATGCCAACTAAAAAGCTCTAAAGCCTCATGGCTAGCGAGTTGAGGGACGGAATGTAACTCATCAAATATTCATAGAAAAAGGGCAGTGACACCTAATCTAATATAACTTAAGAGTCATATGTTTGGTTAGTGGATTGCTTCCATGTGGGGGTGGGGTGGGAATTTTTTAATCTTTATCTACTTATTAGGTAATTAGGTAGTGTCCCGTTACCCGATAATTAACCAATTACTTGCATAATTAAGAATTATTTCAATTTTACTTAAAATACCACTCACTTTTAATATACTTTATACCCTACTATCATAGTCATGTGGTACTATATAAAATAAATATATACAATATTATTTTATTAAAATATCCATGTAACAATACATATATTTTCTCAACTTCTAATTTTCCTAACTCGTATAAAGAGTAAAAAATTTCGTACGCTTAATTCTTAAAATGGTAAACAATATAACCTCATTTTCTTATGAAAAAATAATTTCTATCTTTACAATAAAGAAAATCTCATAAACTTTTTCATACTATGTGTATAATTTAAAGCAAGATAAATATAAATTTTGAATTTTTCAAAAGGTACAATTTGTACTAAACGCTCTTGTTTGTGGAACATGAATGGCAATGTAATTCACCACTTAAACAAAAATAAAACTCACTGGGAGTGGGCTTCTTTTGCATGATATTGGTACAGATTTAATTGTAATATATAAATGAGTTTTACATAAATTATAGTACTCCCTCCTAAATTATATGTTTCCTACTTAACAAGGCACTAATTTAGAGTAAGAGCTTAAATTATCACTATATATTAATAGGCGTTAATGAAAAAAATAATGATCTAGTAAGTTCTTAAAGATTGTGAACTTGTTTAATACAAAATCGGGTTAACAGTGCCTTGTTAACAATCAAATATCAATCAAATATTAAAGAAGCATTAAAAAGCTTATGGAGAAAATTTCCCTTTTAAAGAATAGAAGTTCGAGAGGACACAATTCCAAAATTATACTTATAAAACTTTTACTAAAATACTTCACTTAAAAGAAAATATCACACTAACATAATATTTAATGGTATCAAGATTGTAAACTTATAGGGTCTCATAATAATAATGTCTTAAACCCTCTATAACCTCCTAATAGACATAATCCCTTCGAACTCATGTGGATTTACTACGCCACATCCTGCTAAGGTATGGGATGTAATACTTACAAATGAGGAAGTCGTGTACTTACGAGTACAATTCCAAACCTCAGGAAAACCTCCAAATTGGCCACCACGTCCTCGGTTCTGACAAAAATAAAGTTGAGCCAGAATTGGCGGTTTTCCTTATCATTCATCTTCACCACCAAGCACTTGCCTCCTCGGTGATGGAGATTCAACAGCCACTTAATCTTTTAACTAATTTGGATACAAGTCCATCAAAATAAGCAATTGTCTTTCTCCCCATGTAAATTGGACACCCTAAGTAGTTGAATGGAAAAGCATGATCCATGAAACCTGTGACCTCTCTCATCCTGTTAATTCTTGAAGAGAAAGTTTTAAGAGATGTTAGGAAGAAATTTTTATCTCTATTCACCTGTTGTCTAGAGGACCTCTCATACGACTTATTCTGTTTTAAAAACAACTTCACATAGTTATTCCTGCCCCCAGTAAAAATAACTGTGTCATCTGTGTAGGTCAAATGATTTATCTGGGAACCTATCTTACTCATAGAGAAAGGAATAAACTCAGTGGTGTTATGTAATTTGTTCAACAACCTTAATAAAACCTCTGCACCAATTATAAATAATTATAAATAGAGAAGGTGATAGAGGATCCCTACTTGAACCCTTGGGAAAAGGTAAAGAAACCTTTTATGTCTCCATTAATAACAATTGAATACCAAACATTAGAGATAAGCCTTATGATGATATCAATACCCATCAGAAAAAACAAATTTGCTAAGGACGAAGGTTAAGAATTTTCATGACATTCTATCATAGGCTTAGCCATGTCCAACTTAATAATCATGTTACCACCTTCATTTTTCAGATATTAGCAGTGATTGATCTTCCCTTGACAAAGCCAGATTGGTTTTCAGATATTATTCTTGGCAAGATGGGATTGAATCTTCTTGACATTACTTTGGAAATAGTTTTGTGGGAGTAGTTGCTTAGGTTAATAGGTCTCAAATCAAAGAAGTTGCTAGGAGCCTCCCTTCAGTATAAGGGCCAAGCAATTGTGAGAATAATACTTGGTTAAGTTACATCTATCAAAAAAGGCTTGCACAAAAGCTACAATATCTTCTTGGATAATATGCCAACATTTTTTGTAAAAAGTACCATTATACCCGTCAGGACCAGCTGAACTAGAAGCACACATGTCAAAGACTGACTCTTTCATTTCTTCAACAGAAGGTCTAGACATTAACTCCCTATTATCTTCATATCAATGCATCTAGGGATACATCCAATATAGTGGAGCCTTAGAGATCTTTTCTTCCCCTGAATCCATTTGCGTCTGTGATTTTTGATTCTTACCAGCTGA
>ML394505.1:0-36478 GCA_005239525.1 Nicotiana knightiana
ATCTTGGCTTCGATTTTCTTAATATATTTTATTGTTACTACTTGTTGTCACTGCTTCTTTCAACTTTTCTTTAACTGAAGGTTTATCGGAAACAATCTCCCCGCTCCCAAGGGGATCCACTGAGTTGTTGTTGTTGTTGTTGATAATTGGTATACCAGTATTTTGTAGTTTTGTGTTTTGTTTCAAGTGTTATTGTGATTTTCAATAGTGTTTTTTTCTTTGCGACATTGACCCATGCAATGTGCTTAATTCTTGATCCCAGCAAATATTGTCACTACCCAAATCTAAATTATGTTATGATGGCGCCTATCGTGATACAAGGCAAGCATACTTCCTAAAATATTACCTCTAAATCAATTATAAGAATTTAATAAAAATATTTTCAATATTTGAATTTCTCATAAACTAAACCAACTCTAAATATCAATATAGAAAATACGGAAACGATCCTCAAACATAGGGGTGTCACTAAGTCATGAGTAGATGGTAAAGGGAGTAACAAGGTCGTGCGGACGCTGGAAGGTACCTTGCAGTCTCCAAAGATAGCCGACCTCAACTCAATGATCGCCGCGCGAGCTAAGCATAACAATACAAATATTTATTTCCATAATTAAGTACAAACAGGGGTAAGCAGGTAATTTATATAAATCAACAAATGCTACAAAGAAATTAACAGGTAAATGCAGCAACAACGAAAGTAGATGAAACCTCACGGCAATGTCACTACACTCCGCACTCAATACACACACTCAATAGGTAACTGCGCTTACTGGGGAAGTACAGACTCCGTAGGGGCTCTTACAACCCAACCGCTAAGCACGAACAACTCACGTGCCATAATATCAATCTCTGGATTCGCACGGACAACTCACGTGCTATGGTATCAATACCTGGATCCGTATGGACAACTCATGTGTAATCAAATATCTCACGTGCTCAGTCTTGTACCTCTCTAGCCTCACAGTTCTCAACAAATAAGGGAACACAACCCAAATCAAGTATTACAGCATATCAGCAAAATAATAGAGTCTGAGATAAACTTGTACATGAATTTCTATGACTGAGTTCAAATAATGTAAGCATGAATTATGCCTAAGCATGATCTCTAACATGAAGGCAGTCAAGTTCAACAAATATGTACATACATAAACACAGATAATGGCTATTAAGCATCGCAGCCTCACGGGACGGACAAGTCTCAATCCCTCGCAACATACACCCACACGTACGTCACCTAGCGTGGGTATCACCTCCAAACAGTCACAGGATATCAAATACTCCGGGTTTATACCCTCAAAGCCAGAGTTAAAACTGTTACTTATCTTAACAGTGTAAAATCCTACTCTGCGATGTCCTCGTCTCTGGATTTGGTCTCCAAAAGCTCCAAGTCTATCCATAATCAGAATAATACTATCAACATAGGCTAAAGAAACAAATTCCACAAGAAAACCTACAAAAATAGGCCAAAAATCTGAAATAGGTTAAAACCCGGCCCCCGGGATCACGTCTCGAAACCCGTCAAAAATAGCAGAACCGGAAACCTCGTTTACTCCCGAGTTTAACCATATAAAATTCATCAAATTCCGACTCTGTTTGGTCCCTCAAATCCTCACCCCAAACTATTCAAAACTCAAGCCCTAACCTCCTCAATTTCACCGTAAACCCCTGTTAATTTCATGGCTAATCAGTGGAAAAATATCATAAATGCGCGTAAATAAACCCAAGTAACTTACCTCACTGATATCTCGTGACTCTCCCTTGAAAAACACTGCCCAAAGCTCAAAACCCATTCAACAATGGTGAAGAAAGGCAAAATTTCACGAAGTGTGAGTATACCAACTAGATAAAATAAACATTGAATCTTGTTGGATATTTGTGTAAATTCTTAAGTTTTTTTGCTTTATTGAAATTTAGAAAATCCAGCTGCTTCCCTTTAAAATTGTTTTTTTTTTAAAATCAAGTGAATCGATTAGCACTGTATTGCATTAGAACAACTATGATTGGTTCCTTATCAAAGAGACAGCTATCTTCATCTTATTTCTTTCTCATTTTTCTTCAAGTCAATATTAAGATAATGCACAAAAACTCTTTCTTTTTTTCAATTTCAAGTCTCTGTTCTAATAATTGTAAGCCATCTTATTTTTGAAAGGAAAATAAACCAACAAGTTTAATTAGCCAATTAATTAAACAGGTTTCTAATCTTTTAGATAAATACAAAATTAAAAGGCAACTAATTATAATTAACGTAATAAATTTTGCAGGAATTAGAGTCCTAATAGGACTAGTAATCCTTTATCCTTTTTTATCTCCGGTTAGATTGTATTGGTTGTTACAATTCTATACTTATATATATAACACTGTCTTCCCTTTTTCTTTTACTTATTATTATTTATTTATTTACAAATGGCAGAAGCGGGGAGATCTAAAGAAGATGATGAACGTCACGACACAAATGATGTTCCATGTTGTGTTTTAACTCCAATAGAGAAAGTGGACGATTGTTGGGTTAATGGTTGGCTCTTTCTAGGATGTTCATATTTATTCTTTGGGTTTTGCATGTTTATTGCATTTATCATATCACGTGTTTGTGGTATAAAGGTTCCTCTTAAGGATGATTACACTTTTATATTCTTTGTGGGTTTTGTGTGTGATGCTTTATTTTTGTTCTTCATATTCATAATATGTCAATATGACTTCCCATGTTTATCAAGATTAGCGAGACGTATTTTTCGGAATAAAGAAGCAATGCCAGTCCAAATATATCCAACACCTCCGTTAGTCAATGGTAAAGTTAACTATTTATCAAAGGGTATTGCATTATAATCTACTTGAAGCGTTATCCTTTTGTTTTTCATAGCCGTTTTCATTTTGGTAGTCTGATTTCATATCCTTTTGTTTTTCAATCTTAAGGTGTGCAGGAGACTAAGATGGTTCAGGCATGTTAGGAGGAGAAGAACAGATACACCAGTTAAGAGGTATATGAGATTTGTGTGGTTGGGTAACGGCAGAGGTAGACCAAAGAAATCTTGGGGAGAGCTGATTAGGCAGGACATGACGCAGCCAAAGCTTATTGTGGGCACGACTCGTGATAGGAGGATGTGGTGATTGAAGATTAGGGTAGAACGTTAGTAGGTAGTCAAGCATTTTCCTTTGTGTTCCTTAGTTTCACGGAATTAGTGTTAATATGTTATCATTTTATTCTTAGATTTATTATTACCTATCGCTTGATTGCTATCTTGGCTTCGATTTTTAAATATAATTTACTATTACTACTTGTTGTCACTGCTTTTTTCAACTTTTCTTTAACTTAAGGTTTATCAGAAATCATCTCTCTGCTTCCGGGGATACACAGAGTTGTTGTAGTCGATAATTGGTATACCAATATTTTGCAGTTTTGTGCTTTGTTTCAAGTCTGTTATTGTTATTTTCAACTATTATAGTGTTTTTTTCTTCACGACATTGTCCAGTGCAATGTGCTTAATTCTTGATCGCCGACAAATATTTGAGAATTGCATGGTTTAAACTGAAAAGCCGTCCAATAAGGATAGCTTTTCTTTTTCCAGAGAAGAACTTTAAGAGATGCTAACGACATTAATTTACTTATATCTTAAGGTGAAATGGATCGTGTATGAGCTTAATCATATATACCTGAAATAGCAGGTGTGCAAGGTGGGGCGATGCCACCTTTTACTAAGGGCGGTCAACAGTCTCAAATATTATAAACGAAATTTATGTTGTGTATATAAAAAAAAATTAATTTTAAATATATAAAATAAATATTAAAAATTCTTTGTTGGATTTTTTGTAATTTTTTTCAAGTCTGAACATCCTTGAAAAAATTTCTATTTTTGCCACCGTATGCAAGCCAATGAGTCTATTTTTGAAGAAAATATTTGAATAAGGTAAAAATCTATACTCCCTCCGTTTCATTTTATGTGAACCTATTTCCTTTTTGGTCCAGTCAAAAAAGAATGATTCATTTCTAAATTTGGAAAAAATTTGGCTTAAACTTACAATTCTCCCTTAATGAGAACGCTTTATAACCACACAAATGCTCTAGGCCCCTTTTTAACTTGTTTAGGACCACAAATTCCAAAAATCTTCATTTTTTCTTAAACTTCGTACCCAATCAAACAGGTTCACATAAATTGGAACGCAGGGAATATATAGAGTATATAGTATCTTATAAATGGCGTACAAAATATGCAGATTACTTTTACAGAATAATTATACTCTTCTTCCATTTAGTTTGTCCAAGGTGTACATCAAATTCTACACATCACTCTATTTGATGAGATAGATGCTACGTGACATGCCACCAGTGCCCCTAACTTAACGGATGCCACATATTCTGGTGGGTCCCAGCCTGCCTCAAATCACGTTGAGGAAAAAGAGGTTGTCGACGGTGCGACTATGAGGTGAAAAGAACCCTCGCCGGTGATTCTCCTTTCGTGAAGCTTTTCCGGCGAGTTCGACTGAGGTGGCTGAAATTGCACTACACATGTATGCAGGGGCAAAGCTATGTTAGCTCAAGGATGATCAACTGACCACCCTTAATACAAAGGGTGTTAAATATTTGGAATCATTATTAAATTTTGTGGTTTCGTCACTGTGTGTATGCTGAAAAATCTGAAAGAATATTATCAGTCTGCCAAGAAAAATATAATGGAAAATGAAGGAGCATTGGACGCTTTCCAGCAACGTCTACTATTGGAAAACTCTTTCGATGTTCCTGCAATGGGCCTTTCCTTCAATACTTTTCCCAATCATTATGGCACTTGAAATTGAAGATAACAAATATCTTTTTGGTAAATATTTACATTTCCTAGCTATCATTTCAAGCTTATTAAATAAAGTCCCTTTCCTACCAATATAAGATTTACTTTCTATTTTTTTTAAATAATTCCTTTTATATTGGCGAGCTTGGAAAGGATTTGAGATAATGAAAATCATAAACACTTACAGTGTGCAGCAGTAAAGCCAAGATTATACAAAGTGATACAAGAAACTAAAATATCACAGTTGGGATTTAAATATGTGATCTAACGCCACTTTTATACCTCTCTACTGCTACTAAATCGGATTCAAATTTTTTTTTCCTTTTTTGAGCAAACAGAAAATATATATATTAATGACTAAGTAACGTCAATTACATGAGATTGAGAGACCGTGTCCTGAAGGACACACTTGTTGCCAAAGCTTGCTAAAAGTTTGCAAGCTTCAAAAGAAAGGAGTTTTTTCTCCATAGCATGACCTTTAGTTTCTTTTTCAAAAATACATATTACATCATGAGTATCATGAGGAGGGCTAGCAAAAACTTTCTTTCTGCCCTTGTATTTGCCGGTGCTCCCATCCACCCAAGCATCTTTACTTCCTTGTTTGCTGCTTCTTCTTGATAGTTGATGTGCTATCCTATTCCCCCTGCCTGAACATGTGCCGCAGGATAACTTTCTGCTGGTGCATTAAGTACCTGCAGTTATTTACAAATTTGTTAAACAAATTACTATTTTCATGTATGACATGGATTACCTCCGTGTAGTCTGTCTCTATTTCGAGGGGAAATAGATTTCATTCTTTTGCTAATCTGAGTCCTTCCCTTAGGGCTTTCATTTCAGCAGCTATTGAGCCATTTGCATATGCCATTTTGGTAAAGCCAACAATCCAGTTACCATTTGTATTTGTGATACCTCCACCTAGGCCACAGTCTTGGTTATGACTTTTAAAACTAACATATGCGTTAAGTTTGAACCAGCCCTTTGGGGATCTGTCCCATTTGATATTGATGAGTAATTTCTGAGGGTATATTGTATTCTTCCCAGTGAGATATTTAAATTCAAGAGCTTTTTGCCAGGCTAGAGAATCGTTGACAGGGTTGGTGGTATTATTATGATTGTTGTTGTTTCTATTAATCCAAATTTGCCATATGATGAAAGGGAAAAGATTGATCCAGTTTAGGGACGAATTGGTCATAGCATAATTTAGATCTTTTATTTGGGGGAGCCAGTGTTTATTATTAACGAAGTATTTATTTCTCAGGCCAGTACATTCCCACAATTTTGGATGGTTAGGCACTCAATGAAGATATGTTTAATAGATTCTTCAATGGGGCATTTCCATAGAGGGCAGTGAGGGTCTATATTGAGGCCAATTTGTGAGAGGTGCTTTCTACAAGGGATGCGTTCATGGAGGAATTTCCATAAAAAATATTTAATTTTGTTACGGAATTCAAGTTTCTATATCCAGTCAAAATCTATGCCATTATTTTTAGTGGATTCAAGAAGTGTGTAACATGATTTAGTAGTAAAAATACCTCCCATATTTAGAGACCAAATAGGAATATAATTATAAGGACCTCTAAGACGAATTTTAGTGTATTCTATATTATTTCGAAGGTGGGTGGGGATTTGGAAGGACAGCCCGTCCATATTCCATTTACAACCATCGTAGATATCCCTAATATTTCTTATAAGGTCTTTCTTGGAAAAGGGGACCTATTAAGGAACTTCTAAGATTAATAGAGTGAGTAATCCAGTTAGTTTCCCATATATTAAGATTGGATTGGAGATGAGGGACCAAGTAATGCCCTTAGAGCAGATTTCTCAACCCTTGCAAATGTTTTTCCAAACAAAGGAAGTATTTGATTTGGCGTTACTAGTACCATAGTAGGAAATAATCAATTTGGCCCATAGAGTTGTGGTTTTTGTAAGAAGTCGCCAGCTTAAGCTAGCTAAAGTGCAAAGGTTTTTATTTTTGGAATTATGTATACCTAGGCCACCATTTTGCTTTGGTTGGCATATTGTTGGCCAACTTACAAGATGAATCTTCTTTTTTTCCGTAGAGCTACCCAAATGAAGTCCCTTTGAATTTTATCAATCTCTTTAAGGGTTTGTTTAGGAAGGAAGGTGTATTGCATGTAGTGGTTAGGAATAGAATTTAAGCACGAAGTTGAGAGAGTAGTTCTTCCTGCTAAGTTAAAGAAATTTAATTTTCAGGAAGCTAAGTTATTTCGCATCTTGTCAAGAAGAAATTGGTAGTCTCTAGGTTTTGGGCTATGGGTTAGAATAGGAAAACCTAGATAGGTGCCAAAATTTGTGCTTCTTTTTATACCAAGTCTAGAGGTAATATCTTTGATGAGGGAGTCTTTACAATTTGGGGAGAAGATAATTTTTGATTTGGTGGTATTAATACACTGGCCTGAAAGAGTGCAAAAAAGGTCTAGGCCGTATTTTATGTATTTTTTGGATTTGTCATTTGCTTTTGCCATTAAAGTAAGGTCATCTGCAAATAGCAAGTAAGATATTCTAGGGCAGTTATTCCCTAAGGATATGGTGTCCCAGTTCTTAATATCCATTTGGTTATCAATATACCTATCTGGTAAGCATTTCCAAACAAAGAATAAAAATAAAAGGGGATATGGGGCTACTTGTCTAATTCCCCTACTTGGTTGAAAGTAGTTTGTGACAGATCCATTAACAATAATAGGTATGATGTTGGTAAAGATGCAACTTAGAATTAATTTGTAAACTTAGGAGGGAAATTAAAATATTCAAGGGTATATTGAACAAAAGACCATTCCAATCGATCAAAAGCCTTTTCCAGGTCTATTTTGAGAATCATGTGGCTTTGCTTTTCCTTCAAATTTTTAAATTTTGAAATCAATTCTTGAATAATGATGGCTTTATCAGACGCTCTTCTATTTTTCATGAACCTAGCTTGATAAGGGCTTATAAGTTGATCAAGGAAGGGTTTTAGCCGGTTAGCAAGAATCTTAGTAATTAGTTTGTAGATAGTGTTGCATAAGCCAATAAGCCTAAAGTTGTTGATGTTATTGGAATTATAGATTTTTGGAATAAGACAGATTAGGATTTTGTTCAATTCAGGAGGTATGACTTAGGTGGTGAAAATGTTGTGGCAAAGAGCCCTAACAGATTCACCTATTTGGTTACAATATTTTTGGAAGAAGAAGGGATGGAGACCATCAGGACCGGGGGATTTGAATGGTTTAAATGAAAAAATTACCTTTTTAATTTCCAAGTCCATTAGGGGAGAGTTAAAATTCCTAAATTTGAATTGTTTCTAGTAAAACATTTTCCAATGGGGTTCAACCTATTAGTTTGAGAGTGGGAGGTGGTGAATATTGAGCAAAAATGGGTTTGGACATGGGACATAATTAGAGCGTGGTCATTTATCCAGTTACCATTAGCATCTTTAAAGTAATTTATTTTATTTCTTCTTCTTTGGTTTGTGGCTAAGACATTAAAGAATTTTGTATTTGCGTCTCCTTCATTTAGCCACAGAACCCTGGACCTAAGTTTCCAATAGTCCTCTTCAATTCTAAGAATGTCATTATATTCATGCTTAAGCTCAAATTCAAGATTTTGAAGGAAGGTACTTGTAGTATATCTAGTTGAATTTTGGATACCTTGTATCCTGACAAGTAACTTTCTTTTTTTGCCCATGATGTTGCCAAAAGTGGTGTTCTTCCATTCAATTAATTTATCAACAAAGTTAGAGCTCGCCTTAAAATAGTCATTAATATTCCAATCATTTTTAACAAGAGTGAGGAATTCCAGGTGATTACACCAGTAGGTTTCAAGTCTAAAGGGAATTTTGTGAATAGACCTATTTTTGGGAATGAGTTCTATTAGGATAGGATTATGATCCGAATGGGTTCTAGGGAGATGGATTATTGAGCTTTTAGGGTAAAGATTAAGCCATTCCTCATTACCAAAGACTTTCTCCAATCTTTCCATGATGAGACCTTTTTTATTATGCCTACAATTAGTCCAAGTGTATTTACTACCTTTGAACCCTAGATCAAGAAAATTACAATTGTTTAGTTTGGACCAAATATATTTAGCTCTACTATCTTTTATGGGTTTACCACCATATTTTCATTAGAAGCTAAGACATCATTAAAGTCACCACCTATTAACCAAGGACCTTTATAGGATTTGATTATATTTTCTAGGTTGTCCCACATAATACTTCTAGTAGAAGCACAAGTACTAGCATAAATTGAGGTAAAAATCCAAGGTTTACGTATGGGTGTTACCTCAATAGTTGCATGAATTTCCTGATTTCTACGAACTGTATTTTCGACATTGATAATCTCATCCTTCCACATCATAACCATGCCACCTAATTTCCCCTCCGATGGAACTTCAATCATGTACGTGAAGTCAAAGGTTTCAAGCAAAGTTGCATGGTTGGACATCCTAGTCTCCAACAATGTCACCATGCAGGGCCTATGGGTGTCAAGCATCTCCCTAAAGTTCCTCCGAAAGTATTCATTGTTACCCCTACGTATGTTCCAAATGATAAAGTTAGTTTCACGATTCATTGATGGATTTATCTCTGCAAGTCCCCTCTCCCCATTCTCCATTTTCCCCCCATTAGTTCCTTCGTAAGGATGGGACTAATATCATTGCCTTGTCTCCCACTGTTGGATCGTTTGGGGTACGGATATCCATCGAGCATTTGTATAGACCCATTGGACAACTGAGAATGTGCCTCTTCTCGTGTCTTTCCGTGAATAGAAATTTTTTTATTCCATCTAGGTTTGAGATTTCTTGCATTTGCCCTAAGTTTAGGTTTAGGGGGACATCGTCCTCCTCCATCTCTGCTTCCGCAGGACCTGGTATGGTATCTCCTTAGTGTGGTCGAGATACTGGAGAGGGGGAGGTGGTTGGGGGACTTCCAGGTTCACTTGGTTGCTGTCCCATGGAAGAAATATTGGATTGAGTTGAGTGTACATTTCCGTGGGAAAGAAAGGTAGGTCCAGTGGTGCATTCTGAGGGTTTATGGGGTTGAACTGAGGGGGCATATTCCACTGTGCTCTCATCTCTTGGGCCATTTGAGGTTTAAGGGAGGGGGTCATCAGATGGATGATGTTGTTGAGCCAAACTTGATTGAGATAATTTTTCATGGCTAATCTCATCCCTTCCATTATGAGTATCACTATGGCCTCTTGGCCATTGATTGGTACAATGAAGGATATTTCATGGCCCATAAGCCCTAGTTCCATCCAACTGGAGGGTTGGTAATCTTGGGATTGAGGTGGTTGAGCATAAATTATTTGAGGAGGTCTGTGTTGACGTATTATTTTGATTAAATGTTGTCTCCTTTTGTGATGACCCAAAGGGTCATCCCGTGTAATTTTAGCTAAATCTGTATTCCGAGGCCATGAAAGCCTCATTTTATCTCATCTTGATGTGTGTGCGCAGCCCGTGCACGTAGCCGGGAAGCCGTTACGTGGAAAACTGATAAAATGATGAATTTATAATAATTATTTAAATAAAGTTGACTTTGGTCAATATTTTTTGTAAACGAACTCGGACCCGTGATTTGACGATCTCGGAAGGTGCGTAGGAAAATATGGGACTTGGGCGTATTTTCGGAATCGAATTTCGAGGTCCCAAGTCCGAGAAATGAATTTTTAAAGAAAATTGTTTTCTGAAAAATATAAAGGCTTTTGAAAATGAAATCTGATGTGGAACCTGTGTTATCGGGCCCGAATTATGGTTCCGGAGCCCGGAACAGGTTCAATATGTTTTATATGAGTTATTTGTGAAATTTGGTAAGAAACAGACTTAGTTTGACGTGATTTGGACTAAAAATGGAAAATTTGAAGTTTAAGAAGTTTTGAGAATTTTTATAGATTTTGAGGTTTAATTCGATGTTTATGATGTTATTTTGGTGTTTTGATTACTCGAATAAGTCCGTAGGATGTTTTTGAGGTTGTGTGCATAATTGGTTTTGAGCCCCGAGGGCTCAGGTGAGTTTCGGGTAGGTGTCAGAGTGAAAAACTTAGGAAAAATCTGGTGAAAAGTGTTGTTTCTGGTGTCTGGTGTTTTACTCTATGCGATCGCATAGGTATAGTTGCGATCGCATAGCTTTGAGAAGGGGGAGGGGTCAGTTACACTGTGCGATCGCGTAGGTAGGTCTGCGACCGTACAGGTGTAGGAGCTGCTTAGGGGGGGGGGGCAGAGTAGATACCCTGTGCGACCGCATGTGCTCGTTCGCAATCGCATAGGGTGGGGTCAGTAGAACTGTGCGATCGCAGGGTTTCTTTCGCGATCGCGGTGCCTTAGAACTCAGCTCTCTATGCAATCACAACTCCTTTTTTGCGATCGCATAGACCAAAAATCGCCCAGTCATTTAAATGCCCAAAAACAGAACCCATTAGGGGAAATTGGCCAATTTTCACAAACTCCTTCTTCCCCACACCCCATAGGCGATTTTTGAAGAGATCTTCCACCATAGCTTCATAGGTAAGTAATCCTAATTTCGTTTTCTTCCATTTTCATCAACATTTATTAGATTCTAGGCCTAAAATCATGGAATTAAAGGGTAGAAATCGGGGTTTTGGGTAGAGTTAGGGCTTTTTGACTATTTGGGAATTTGACCTCGTTTTGGGGTCGGATTTCAAAAATAATTATATATTCGGGCTCGTGGGGGAATGGGTGATCGGTTTTGGTCCGAACCTCGTGTTTTGACTAAGTGGGCTCGGGGTCGATTTTTGGAATTTTGGGAAGAATGTTGGGAATTCTATAATTTAGCTTTCGGATTGATTTGTTTAGCATTTATTGATATTATTGAGTCGATTATGTCTAGATACGATTGTTTCGGGGTCGGATTCGAGAGGAAAAGCGGTGCTAGAGGCTTGATTGGGATTCTTGGAGCCGAGGTAAGTGTTTGGCCTAACCTTAGCTTGAGGGAATATGTGTTGAGTCTTATTTGATATGTGATAATTCCATGTCCAACGTATAGGTGAGGTGACGAGTACCTATATGTTGTGTTCAAGCATGCTCGTGAGTCGAATTCCATGATATATGTAGTTTCATTGATATTCTTTGTGTTATGAAGTAATTGTCATTCTGGAAGTTATGCATTGAGGGTAATTCATGATGTAGAATATTAATTATTGTTCGTTCGGTTGAGGACTATTTGTTCAGTTGTACTTCTGAGTGAGATTGGTTATAGCTGGGTCCCTTGCGGGGATGGTAGAATTCTTGTTGAACATTTTTGTGCATTTAAGGTTTCTTATTGTTGAATCTTCCTGTCAAATTGTTGCTCTTATATATTTTGTTCACAAGGGAACATTCCGTGCCGAGTGATTGTGCGGTGATGCACGAGGGGACATTCTGTGCCGAGTGATTATTTATTTATGCACGAGGGGAAATTCCTTGCCGAGTGATTGTCTATTTATGCACGAGGGGACATTCCGGCGAGGTTATGCACGAGGCGACATTCCGTGCCGAGTGATTATTTATTTATACACGAGGAGACATTCTGTGCCGAGTGTTTTCGTGAGGTTATTGCACGAGGGGACATGTCGTGCCATTCTGTTTATTTATTTGTTAATTCCTGCTGTTATTTTATACATTCCAGTGGTTATCTTGTTCTATCGTTTCAGTAAATTGTTGCCCCTTTTTTCCCAGCATGTTAACCCCATGTTTGTACTTAACTGTTATATTTTCTTGTCATTACTTCTTTATTATATTATTGAACTGCACAGATAGTCGTTATTTGTCGTGTCCTAGCCTCGTCACTACTTCGCCGAGGTTAGGCGCGGTACTTACTCAGTACATGGGGTCGGTTGTACCGATGCTACACCTGCACTTCTTTATGTTGTGCAGATTACAGCGCCGGACCCAGTGGACATTGAGCGAGGGAGTATCCTTCAGTCCACGACGACACCGAGGTAGACCTGCAGGTGTCCGCAGGCCTTGGCATCACCATTTATCTCTTCCCTTTCTGTCTTATCTTGTATTTCTAGGCAGCTACACTTGTTTATTTCAGACTCATGTTTTTAGTAATCTTAGATTGTCCGTGAAATTGTGAAACCAGTTCTGGGGGTTTATGTACAGAATTTCGTAATATTTATTATATTAAGTCGATAAATTCTTAGCTTCCGCATTCGTATTCATTTGTTCATGCTTATTATTTTTCTTTTAAATATCGTAAATAAAGAGAATAGTAAATTTAACCAAAATGTTAGCTTGTCTAGCGGGTTCAACGTTAGACGTCATCACGGCCTGAAGGTGGAATTTCGAGTCGTGAAACCTTCGTAGGGATAAGGGGGTCCTTGGAATTTTGAATGAAAGTAGAAGTAGTTAATGAAGTGGTAGTAGGCGTGGGGTGGTAACCAAAGGAGGGGGCAACAGATTGGTGGAGAGATTAAGGGTTGCCTTTTCCAAGCTTGTGTCTTTTGGTTGCTCAAAAATGTCATTTATAGATGCATTGATTACTACTTTGTGGCTTTCTAGATGTTTGGCCATTTGGCTTCCATCTTCAATATCCATTGCCATTTGGCTAACATGCGGTGGGGTACTCGATTTGCTAAATCCTATGGAAGGATTTTGGGTGGATTTCTCGGCTAGATCCATATTATGGAAATATTTTTGGTTTATGGTGGGGTGTAGGGTAGTAGATGAGTGATTATTATCAGGAATACTATTGGCCATGAGAAGATTATTTTGCATGGCTGGAATTATCAATGGACATAGTAGAATTGTTGTCCACGTAGGACTCGTTTATACAAGTGTCCTCTATTCCTAGTGCCAAGTCATTACTTAAATGCATAAATTTATTATTGCATGAGATGGTATTATTTGTTGAGGTGGTATTAGGTAAAACCATTTGCTTGTTTTGTAAAGAGTGGTTTTTAACTAGGGTAGGGTTTTTATCATTAGTAATAATAGGTTTAGTATTAGTTTTAGGCAAATAATAAGGCATGGGAACATCATTTGATTTGTATTGGAATTTTTGAGTATTCAAATACTTACCTGTATTGGCATCAAATAATTTAACTGACATACCTGGGCCTTCTTCCATTTTTTTTTTGGATTATTGAGAGGTTGAGAAGGAATTTTTCTACCTTGATTTATTTTCTTATTGAAGGAAATTGTGATCCATTCTTTCTCTGTGGCTTTTTCTTTGGTTGTTTATTGAGGATCTTGTCTTGCATGTACAATATCTGGGTTCTATTTAATAATATAATTGCATTTTCACATAGTGTGACCAAAGCGGCCACAGTTTTTACAAAGGAAGTCCTCCCCTTCATAATGGATGTGTTGTTTGTGTTGTCCCACAAAGAGATAGGGTTGCACTGGGATCTCTAGAGGGATTTCAACACAAATTCTTGCATATCGGCCTCTCATTGTTGTTGATGTGCATGTGTCTATTTTCAGTAGATGACCAATAGCATTACCTATTTTTTCTAGGATTTTTCCATCGTAGAACTCAGTTGGTAGTTGTGGAAGCCTAACCCATACGCAGAGGTAGTTAATTTCTCCTTTTTTGCCACAAAATTTGGTTTCCATTTTGAAATGGACAAAAAGTGCCCATTTATGAACCATGCGCCTTCATGGATTGCCTTATCCATATTATCTTTCTTCATAAGTTAACTTGATGATGTAGTAATCTTTCCCAAGATCAATTAGGGAAAAGTTTTCTGTTGGATTCCAGAGCTCTTGGATTTTTCTCTTTAGGTATTGGTGTAGCATCCGTTTACCAACTAGCTTGATTGTGATGGAATGTTTCCATGGTTCGTAAATACGGTTTTTGTCCTCCATGGATAGAGAGATTTGAATAATTCCATTGGTAATTTTTTCGGACATTTGTTCAACCTCCATTTCTTCCAATGAATTGGTTGAGTAAATCATGTCCTCTTGAGATATTGTTGTGATAAATTCTAAAGGGTTAGATTCCAACAACTTGTCTTTGAATGTTTGATTTTTTTCACTAGGTTATGCATGTTACTGTGATGATTAATGTCAGGTTATTTGGGGGGATCATGTTTTGAGTTACTAGAGTTTGGGAGTTCATGAGTAGATGGATGAAATTTTGGTTAATATTTTAGTTTCTTTTATCATGTTGTATAATCTTGGATTTACTGTTGCACACTATAAGAGCCCGTTTGGACAGATTCAAAAGTTAATTTAGATACAATAATTATTAGCAATTATGTAATTTATTTATTTTTTATAACTAGTCAACTACTTGAAATTTACGTAGTCCTTTCGTTCACTTTTACCTGTCCATTATGTAATTTGTACACCCCTTAATAAATAACAAATGAAATACATAATTTACCATGATACTCATAGTAATTGATGCTTCTTTTTAATGGATTTGTGAAATTAATTTGAAATGTAATTAATATTGTGGGTATAATAGAAAAAAATAAATTATCTTCTCTAAATATACTAAAAGTGGCAAATAAAAATAAAATTTTAATTTTACTGGACAAATAAAAGTGAACTGAAAAAGTAATTTTCAAGGGTCATACCGTGCATAAGTGTTTGTGCACATTTATGCTTTATTTTTGGAGAGTAACCTATGTATCACCTAAAACTCCAGGAAGGTAAAAGCGCCTCGTGCGTGAGAGTAAAATTGTCACGATCCTGTCACGACCCAATTTCGGAGCCTTGATGGAGTCTGACGTGGAACCAGGCCAGCCACCTATTTTTAACTAATCTAGATCCGATTATCAGAGAAAATACCATTTCTAATAAGTCTGAAGCCAATAATAATAGTAAATCAGAATTTGAAAACAATTTATGAAACCAAAACCCAAATCCTACAATCCCGGATCCAGTGTCACACGGTCATGAGCTGCTAATACATAATATAACTAAAAGAGGAATGACCAACATAGTCTAAAAATAAATAACGACAGGTAGAATAGTAAAGAGATGACGAGATCACGGACGCCAGCTTCTACCTCGACAACTCTGATGGAAACTACCGCTACTCAATGACCAGAGCCGAGTCCCGATGTACCTGGATCTATACACAAGGTGCATGGGTAACGTGAGTACACCAACTCAATAGTAACGAAACCAAACTATGGGCTGAGAGGTAGTGACGGACTAAACCTCCGGTAGTTATGAATATAAGTGTATAAACTTGAGCATGACAATAATATAACAGGTAAAACAATGAAATGCATCAATTTTATCTGTACAACCTACATGCCAGTATATGATCATCAATACAGAAATAAAATGTACATGGTAGCCCAAATTCTCACAAGGACGTCTCAGTACTAGAATTGGCCTTCAGGCCCAGGGAAAATCCATCCCGGATTATAGATAAACACAAGTGACGCAGTCACCCAGTACTGAGGAAAAAGGCCAATCCAGCCCCACGGAGAAGATCCATCTCCGGAACATATCACTCAGACAAGATCCATGTCCAGGGAAGATCCATCCCTCAATATTTGTACGCTCACTAGGGGTGTAAAGACTCCAGAGGGGCTCCTATAAGCCCAAGCGCTATATCAAGCCAACGAAGGCATGATTCAAGGATCGATGGGGGTGTGCAGTCCGATCTCATAACTGTCTCAAAACCAGGCTCCAAGCCTCACTCAGTCAATACTTTCTAGTCTCACTCACAATGCTCTCAAATATAAAAATCAGCCCAAAACAATGATAATATAGAAATAAACTAGCCACTTCTGAGACTGAGGCAGGAAACATATGCTATAACAGGACTGAGTACATGAAAGCATATAATCGCAGATAGAGACAGCAACAATCGACCATTCCGGTCTGAACATATCGGCGTGAAGCCTTACCATTTATCTTCACATGATTTCTAATACGTTCAAGGTAAATGCAACCTTCACAGTACAAGTATCAGCCTGAAATAACCATTAGGCAGTGCCATGGGATGAGCCAGGCCACAAATATTCGGTGTATGCCCGCATGCCCGTCACTTGGCAAGTGTGTCACCTTAATTAACATCAAATATCAGATAATTTGGGGTTTCCAACCCTCAGTTCCAAGTTTGGAAGCGTTACTTACCTCAAAACCGGCTAAAATACTACTCCGCAGCGCCCTTGCCCCTAAATTCGGCCTCCGAGTGCTCCAAATCTACCAACAATCAGATTTATACCATTATAATATGCTAAGTAATGAAACCCAATTGAAATTTATCAAAAATACTCAAAAATCCCGAAATTGGTCAAACCCGACCCCCAGGCCCACATATCGAAATTCGATAAAATTTACAAAACTGGAATCCTTATCCTTCCCCGAGTCTACCCATATCAAATTTACAAAAATCTGACCTCAAATACCCTTTCAAATCATCAAAAGAATTTTCCAACTTTTCTTCCCTTTTTTCCCTAATTTCCACTTTGATTCCCCAATTTCCATGGTAAAAATCAATACTAATTCATGAAATTAAACTAAAAGTGATTTAAGAACACCTACCACAAGATTCCCACCGAAAACCTCTCCGAAAACCTCCTTTTCCCGAGCTCTCTAATGGTGTTTTGAAAAATGCCTTAAACCCCTCGTTTTTGAAATTAAACTTTCTGCCCAGTGATTCCTTCTTTGCGATCGCGGACATCCAATCGCGATCGCGGAGAGCAACTCAACAGTACTAGAACTTAACATTACGCGATTGCGACTATCCCCACACTATCGCGATTTATCATGGCTTGAACCTACGCGACCGCAGACCTCTCTACGCGATCGTGAAGAACAACTGGACCCCCCTTCCTCACGTGCCCTTCAACCTTACGCGATCACGGACTCCTCCACGCGATCGCGAAGAAAAAAACTCTGCCCTTCCCAAATTAGACCTACGCGATCGCATACTTCCTCCTGCGATCGCGTAGAAGGAAACCAGAAACTTCACACCAGCAAAATATTCCAAGTTTTCAAGCCAAAAGTTGGTCCGTTAACCACCCGAAACACACCCGAGGCCCTCGGGACCTCAACCAAATATACCAACACACTATAAATGATCATTCAAACTTAGTCGAGCCTTCGAAACATCAAAAACAACATCAAAACTCAAAAAACCCATCGAATTCAAGCCTATGAACTTCCAAATTTCCAAATTCCACCAACAATGCCAAAACTACCCAAAACAACTCCGATTGACCTGAAATTTTGCAAACATCAAAAATGACATTACGAACTGCTCCAACTTTCGAAATTCCATTCCGACCCCGATAGCTTACTTTCCACTGCCGACCGGAAATCACCAAAAACTAACTTTCGCCAATTCAAGCCTAATTCTACACCGGTCATCACAAGAACATTCTGAACACACTCTTAAGTCCTGAATCACCTAACAAAGCTATCCGAGCTATAAAATCTGCATTCTGAGGTCATTTACCAATAAGTCAACTCCCTGTTGACTTTTCCAACTCTAAGGCTACTTTTAGAGACTAAGTGTCTGAATTCCTTCTATAACCACTCCGAACCCGAACTAACCAACTCTAACACATCATGAAAAGTCTAACCAAGCTACGACAAGGCAGAAAGAGTGAAAATAATGCACGTTTTATGTAACGACCGATCGGGTCGTTACATTCTCCCCTTCTTAAACAAACGTTCGTCCTCGAACGGGTCTAGAAACATACCTGGAGTTTCAAACAAATGAGGATATTTTCTGCACATCTCCCGCTCGGTCTCCCAAGTAGCCTCCTCCACTGGCTGACCTCTCCACTGTACCTTCACTGAAGTTATCTCCTTTGACCTTAACTTCTTCACCTAACGACCCAAAATAACCACTGGCTCAACCTCATATGACATATCGTCCTTGAGCTGCACTGTATTGAAGTCTAAAACATGGGACGGGTCACCAACATACTTCCGGAGCCTCGACACATGGAATACCAGATGAACACTCGATAAGATGGGTGGCAAGGAAATTCTATAAGCCACCTCTCCAACCTTCTGAAGCACCTCAAAAGAACCAATGAACCAGGGACTGAGCTTGCCCCTCTTCCCGAACCTCAAGACACCCTTCATGGGTAACACCTTCAGCAGTACCTTATCACCCTCCATATAAGACACATCCCGAACCTTCCGGTCCCCATAGCTCTTCTGCCTATACTGAGCCGTGAGAAGTCACTCCTGAATCAACTTCACCCTCTCCAACGCATCCTGGACCAAATCTGGGCCTAGTAGCCTAGCCTCACCGGTCTCGAACTAACCAACCGGTGATCTACACCTCCTGCCATGTAAATCCTCATACGGCGCCAACTGAATACTAGACTGGTAGCTGTTATTATATGCAAACTACGCTAGTGGTAGAAACTGATCCCACGAGCCACCAAAATCAATCACACAGGCACGCAACATTTCCTCCAAGATCTGAATAGTCCGCTCTGATTGCCCTTCAGTCTGAGGATGAAATGTTGTGATCAAATCTACCTGAGTACCCATACCTCTCTACACGGCCCTCCAAAACTGAGATGTGAACTGAGTACCTCTGTCAGAATTGATAGAAACTGGAAGTCCATGCAATCAGACAATCTCCCTGATGTAGATACCAGCTAACCTCTCCGAAGTATAAGTAGTACTGACAGGAATGAAGTGTGCGGACTTGGTCAGTTGATCCACAATGACCCAAATAGCATCAATCCCTTCGAATTCCGTGCAAGCCCAACTACAAAGTCCATGGTGATCTGCTCCCACTTCCACTCTGGAATAGCTAACTCCTGAAGCAATCCACCTAGTCTCTCGTGCTCATACTTGAACTGTTGGCAGTTGAGGCACCGAGCTACATACTCAACAATATCTCTCTTCATCCGCCTCCACCAATACTATTGTCTCACGTCCTAGTACATCTTCGCGGCACAAGGATGGATGGAATACCGCGAGCTATGGGCCTCTGCTAATATCATCTCTCGAAGGCCATCTACATTGGGCACGCAAATACGGCCCTGCATCCTCATAACCCCGTCATCACCAATAATCACATCCCCGACATCACCTCGACAGACCCTGTCCTGAAGGACCAACAAGTGTCGGTCATCATACTGGCGCACTCTAATCTGATCATAGAGAGAAGACCGGGAAGCCATACTAGCTAATACCCGCGGAGGCTCTGACAAATCCAATCTCACAAGCTGCCCTGCTAAAGCCTGAACATCACGCGCCAAGGGTCGCTCTGCTGCTGAAAGATAGGCTAGACTCCCCAAACTCCCTGCTCGGCAACTCAGGGCATCGGCCACTACATTGGCCTTCCCCGGATGATATAGAATGGTGAGGTCATAATCCTTGAGGAGCTCCAACCATCTCCTCTTACGTAAATTCAGATCCTTATGCTTCTGAAGATACTGCAAGCTACGATGGTCGGTGAAAATCTCACACTGCACCCCATACAAATAATGGTGCCAAATCTTTAAGCCATGGACAACGGTAGCTAGCTCAAGATCGTGCACTGTATAATTCTTCTCGTGCACCTTCAAGTGTCTGGACGCGTAGGCAATCACCCTAACATCCTGCATCAACACCGCTCCCAATCCAACTCTAGAAGCATCGCAATAGACTGTGTAAGAACCCGAGCCAGTAGGCAAGACCAATACCGGAGCTGTGGTCAATGCTGACTTGAGCTTCTGAAAGCTCTCCTCACACTCATCGCTCCATCTGAATGAAGCACCCTTCTAGGTCAATCTGGTCAAGGGTGAAACAATAGAAGAGAACCACTCTACAAAGCGACGGTAATAACCCGCCAATCCAAGGAAACTCCTAATCTCCGTAGCTGAGGACGGTCTGGGCCAACTCTGCACCGCCTCTATCTTCTTCGGGTCCACCTGAATACCCTCACCAGACACCACGTGACCCAAGAAAGCTACCAAACTAAGACAAAACTCACACTTGGAGAACTTTGCATACAACTTCTCCTCTCTCAACTTCTACAACACAACCTTCAAATGATGAGCATGCTCCTTCTGGTTGCGAGAATACACCAAGATGTCATCAATGAACACAATGACGAATGAATCAAGGTAAGACTGAAACACGTTGTTCATCAAATGCATGAACGCGGCTGGGGAATTGGTCACCCCAAAGGACATAACCAGAAACTCGTAATGACCATATCTGGTCCTGAAAGCAGTTTTCGAAATATCAGAATCCCGGATCTTCAAATGATGATACCCAGACCTCAAGTCAATATTGGAGAACACCCTAGCTCCCTGATGCTGATCAAACAAGTCATCAATACGAGTCAAGGGATACCGGTTCTTCACCGTAACCTTGTTCAGCTGCCTATAGTCAATACACATGCGCATAGAACCATCCTTCTTCTTCACAAACAACACCGGTGCACCCCAAGGTGGAACACTAGGCCGAATGAACCCCTTATCTAGGAGTTCCTGAAGCTGCTCTTTCAATTCTTTCAACTCTGCTGAGGCCATGCGGTAAGGTGGAATAGAGATAGGATAGGTGTCTGGCACCAGGTCAATACCAAAATCAATGTCCCTGTCAGGTGGCATACCTGGCAGGTCTGCAAGGAATACGTCCGGGAACTCACGGACCACAGGAACAGAACCAATAAAAAGAGTCTCACTACTAACATCCCTCACAAAGGCCAGATAAGACTCACATCCCTTCCCAATCATACGCTGAGCCTTCAGGTAGGAAATCACTCTACTAGGAAAATACTCCACCAAACCTCTCCACTCAATCCTCGGTAATCCGGGCATGGCTAAGGTCACGATCTTGGCGTGACAGTCAAGAACAGCATGGCATGGAGATAACCAATACATGCCCAAAATCACATCGAAGTCAACCATGCTAAGCAATAATAGGTCTGCCGAGTCTCCAAACCCCCAATAGATATACAAGACCGGTACACCCGGTCCACCACAACAGTATCCCCCAGCAGAGTCGACACATGAACAGATGAAATCAAGGAGTCACGGGGCATATCCAAGAAATGTGCAAAGTATGATGAAACGTATGAATATGTGGAACCAGGATCAAATAATACCGAAGCATCTCGGTGGCAGACTGAATTAATACATGTAATCACTGCATATGAAGCTATGTCATCTGGTCTGGTCGTGCATAGAGACGGGCCTGCCCTTCACCTGATCGACCTCCCCTCTAGGGCAGCCTCTGACTGACTGGCCTCCACCCCAGGCTGCCTCAGCGGGTGGTGTAGAAACTGGTGCTGAAGCTGGAGGCTGGCTCCTGTACTGAAATGAACTACTAGAAAATCGGGGACAATACCTCTTGATATGACCCGGATCCCCACACTCGAAGAAACCCCTCTCAGCAAAAGACGGCGGGGACTAAAGGGAACCCCTAAAACCAGAGTAGCTGCTAGAAGAGCCATGTGCTGAAGAACCCTGAACTGATGGTGGCCGGGATGAGCTCTGGGCTGGAAGTGAACTGAATGATGAACGGCCCGGATGAGAGCTCCCGGGACCGTGTCCTGATGAAGCACCACTGTAAACTGGACGAGCTGGCTGAGGAGGCCTCAATGGACGGCCTCTGCTATGCTAAGACTAACCTCCCGATTGAACACCACCATAGCTACCAGATCCTCCAGGACTCTTGGCCTCCCTCTCTACACGCTCTTGGCAGCGCACTGACTCAATCTCCTGGCTATGCCAGCTACCTTCTCAAAAGAAGCGCCAGATACCCTCTCCCTAGTCCGAAAAATCTGTAGCTGGTAAGTGAGACCATCAACAAACCTCCGGATCCTCTCTCTGTCTGTGGGGACTAGCCAGATGGCATGACATGCTAACTCAGAGAACCTCATCTCATACTGCATCACAGTCATGTCTCCCTGACAAAACTGCTCGAACTCTCTGCGCAGCTCCTCTCTACGGGACTGTGGTATATACTGCTCCAAAAAGAGAATGGAGAATTGGTGCCATGTAAGGGGCGCTGCATCAGCAGGTCTATTCCTCTCATAGTCCTCCCACCAAGCAAGTGCAGCTCCTGAAAACTGGAAGGTAGTCAATGGGACCCCACTGGCCTCTAATATCCCTGTTGTGCGTAGTATCCTCTAACGCTTGTCCAAGAAGGCCTGGGCATCCTCGCCCTCTGTCGGAGGCGAGTTTGGAGTCTGCTGAACCTCTCCAACCTACGGTGCTCATCATCAGCTAAAGTTGGGACCACATAATCCTGTACCGGAGCAATAGGCTGCACTGAAGCAGCCCCAAGTGTCTGAAGTCCCTGGGTGACCTGCTCAGGTGTCCGGGCAGCTAGAGTCTGAATGCTTCCCCTGGCCAGAGAAGTAGTGGCAGTAGTGGACATAGCGACGGCATGTGCCAAGCTGGTGCACACCGTCAAAATCTGGGCTAGGGTCTCCTGAAGACCCGAAATCACAATGGGAACTGCTGGTGCCTGAGCCTGACCCGCTGGTATCTCAGCTGTGGGGACTTGATCCTGAGCAATGGGAGGGTCCACAGGTGCTGCCCCGGCCGCTGTGCAGGCTGTACCCCTCCCTCTGCCACAGCCTCGGCCTCTGGATGGTCCTGCTGGTGTCTGATCACCTTCTGTGAGAGAATGAAAACAACAGAAGTTTAGTTCTAGAGTTCAAAAGAGTCGCACGACAAAATTCAAAAATGTGGAATTTTCCTAAGGGTTTTGTAGCCTCTCGAAGATAAGTACAGACGTCTCTGTACCGATTCGCAAAACTCTAATAAACCTGCTCATGACTGGTAAGACCCATTCGGCCTAGAGCTCTTATACCAACTTGTCACGACCCAATTTCGGAGTCGTGATGGCTCATGTCGTGGTACCAGGCCAGCCACTTATTTATAACTAATCTAGATCTGATTATAAAAGAAAATACCATTTCTAATAAGTCTGAAGTCAATAATAATAATAAATCAGATTTTGAAAACAATTTATGAAACCAAAACCCAAATCCTACAATCCCGGATCCAGTGTCACACGGGCATGAGCTGCTAATACATAATATAACTAAAAGAGGAATGACCAACATAGTGTGAAAATAAATAACGACAGGTAGAATAGGAAAGAGATGACGAGATGAGGACGCCAGCTGCTACCTCGACAACTCTGATGGAAACTACCGCTACTCAATGACCAGAGCCGAGTCCCAATGTACCTAGATCTGCACACAAGGTGCAGGGGGTAATGTGAGTACACCAACTCAGTAGTAACGAAACCAAACTATGGGCTGAGAGGTAGTGACGGACTAAACCTCCGGTAGTTATGAATATCAGTGTATAAACTTGAGCATGACAGTAATATAACGGGTTAAAAAATAAAATGCATCAATTGTATCTGTACAACCTACATGCCAGTATATGATCATCAATACAGAAATAAAATGTACATAGTAGCCCAAATTCTCATAAGGACGTCCACTCAGTACAAGAATTGGCCTTCAGGCCCAGGGAAAATCCATCCCGGATTATAGATAAACACAAGTGACGCAGTCACCCAGTACTGAGGAAAAAGGCCAATCCGGCCCCACGGAGAAGATCCATCTCTGGAACATTTCACTTGGACAATATTCATGTCCAAGGAAGATCAATCCCTCAAAATCTGTGCGCTCACTAGGGGTGTAAAGACTCTGGAGGGGCTCCTATAAGCCCAAGCGCTATATCAAGCCAACGAAGGCATGATTCAAGGATCGTTGCGGTGTGCAATCCGACCTCATAACTGTCTCAAAACCAGGCTCCAAGCCTCACTCAGTCAATACTTTCCAGTCTCACTCACAATGCTCTCAAATATAAAAATCAGCCAAAAACAATGATAGTATAGAAATAAACTAGCCACTTCTGAGACTGAGGCATGAAACATATGCTATAACAGGACTGAGTACATCAAAGTAAATAATCGCAGATAGAGAAAGCAACAATCGACCATTCCGGTCTGAACATATCGGCGTGAAGCCTTACCATTTATACTTAACATGATTTCTAATACGTTCAAGGTAAATGCAACCTTCACAGTACAAGTATCAGCCTGAAATAACCATTAGGCAGTGCCATGGGATGAGCCAGGCCACAAATATTCGGTGTACGCCCGCATGTCCGTCACTTGGCAAGTGTGTCACCTTAATTAACATCAAATATCAGATAATATGGGGTTTCGAACCCTCAGTTCCAAGTTTGGAAGCGTTACTTACCTCAAAACCGGCTAAAATACTACTCTGCAGTGCCCTTGCCCCTAAATTCGGACTCCGAATGCTCCAAATCTACCAACAATCAGATTTATACAATTATAATATGCTAAGGAATGAAACCCAATTGAAATTTATCAAAAATACTCAAAAATCCCGAAATTGGTCAAAACCGACCCCCGGGCCCACATCTCGAAATTCGATAAAATTTGCAAAACTGGAATCTTTATCCTTCCCCGAGTCTACCCATATCAAATTTACCAAAATCCTACCTAAAATACCCTTTCAAATCATCAAAAGAATTTCCCAACTTTTCTTCCCTTTTTTCCCTAATTTCCACTTTGATTCCCCAATTTCCGGGGTAAAAATCAATACTAATTCATGAAATTAGACTAAAAGTGATTAAAGAACACTTACCTCAAGATTCCCACCGAAAACCTCTCCAAAAACCTCCTTTTCCCGAGCTCTCTAATGGTGTTTTGAAAAATGGCTTAAAACCCTCGTTTTTTAACTTAAACTTTATGTCTAGTGATTCCTTCATCGCGATCGCAGACATCCAGTCGCGATCACGGAGAGAAACTCAACTGCCCCAGAATTTAACCTTACGCGATCGCGAATATCCCCACGCGATCGCGATTCATCATGTCTTGAACTTACGCGACCGCACACCTCTCTACGCGATCGCGAAGAATAACTGGACCCCCCTTCCTCACGCGCCCTTCAATCTCACGCGATCGCAGACTCCTCCACGCAATTGCACTGGTTACTCTCCTATGCCCACGCGATCGCGGCCACCTTCACGTGATCACGAGGAACAAAACTCTGACCTTCCCTAACTAGACCTACGCGGTCGTATACTTCCTCCCACGATCGCGTAGAAGGAAACTAAAGACTTCACACCAGCAAAATCTGCCAAGTTTTCAAGCCAAAAGTTGGTCCGTTAACCACACGAAACACACCCGAGGCCCTCGGGACCTCAACCAAATATACCAACACACCCTAAATAATCATTCAAACTTAGTCGAGCCTTCGAAACATAAAAAACAACTTCAAAACTCCAAAAACCCATCGAATTCAAGCCTATGAACTTCCAAATTTCTAAATTTCACCAACGATGTCGAAACTACCCAAAACAACTCCGATTGACCTGAAATTTTGCAGACATATCCAAAATGACATTACGAACCTTCTCCAACTGTCAGAATTCCATTCCGACCCCGATATCCTATTTTCCACTACCGATCGAAAATCGACAAAAACTAACTTTTGTCAATTCAAGCCTAATTCTGCACCGGTCATCACAAGAACATTCTGAACACACTCCTAAGTCTCAAATCACCTAACGAAGCTATCTGAGCCATAAAATCCACATTTCGAGGTCGTTTACCAATAAGTCAACTCCCTATTGACTTTTCCAACTCTAAGGCTACTTTTAGAGACTAAGTGTCTCAATTCCTTCTATAACCACTCCGAACCCGAACTAACCAAATCTAACACATTATGAACAGTATAACCAAGCTACGATAAGGCAGAAACAATGAAAATAATGCACGTTCTACGTAACGACCGACCAGGTCGTTACAGATCTAAATTCCCCCAACCTTAGGGATCGTGATGTCGCCTAACACCACACTTGCTAGGCAAGACAATGTTAGAATTCGATTAATTATTTCCTTCGATTTCCATTTTGACATAATAAAATAATATAAAGTAAACTGAGTCTATTGGCTTTTAATGAATGACTCCAAATATAATAAGGAAAAATAAAAAATTAATTAATCAAACTGAGCCACGAAACTAATCATATAAATAAATATAAATGAGTCGTGAACTAATTATACAAATAACTTAAAACTACCTCAGGGTCCGGAGTCACAATTCACGAACTACTAAAGAATACTACAAATAATGGGTGGAAAGAAATAATATAATTGTTCTGAGTATAATAAAACAACATATATAAAGTAGGATAAGACTCTCGGGATCTACGAACGCCGGAAGATGTACCTCGTGTCTCCAAATGAATTAATAGCTTCTCTAAAATCTCTACTGCTGGCTAGTACCTGGATCTGTGCAAAAGAGCACAGAATGTAGTATCAGTACAACCGACCCCATGTACTGAGTAAGTCCTGAGCCTAACCTCAACGAAGTAGTGACGAAGCTATGGCAGCGCATTAACAATATAAGTTGTGACAATAATATATAAAGCAGGAAGGAAATCTGAACAAATAAATAAATAAATGCAGCAACAACAATAAAATAACCCACCCACCTTTTCCAGGTCTCGACGATAACCAATTCTCAAATACATTCCAAGTTTCCAAACTTTAACTTTAAATAAAAGTAGTGCCAAAATATGAAGAATAGTAAAATAAACAATTAAGCTTTTCAAATCTTTATTTTCATTGAAAATCAGTAAAAATATATATGTCCTCCCTTATCGCTCCTTGTTGCAGCGTGTAACCCGCTCCCACCTGTCCTCCCTTATTGCTCCTCCCTAAATATATCACCCTTATTACTCATGTTGCGGCGTGCAACCTGATCCCACCTGTCTACCCTTATCACTCCTTGTTGCGGCATGCAATCCGCTCCCACCAGACATATCATATCAATTTATTCATAAATTTCACAATCCAGGCCAAGCCTTTCACAATATTTTTGTCTCAACAATCACTCATTGATATGATATGTCTAGTGGGAGCGGGTTGCACGCCGCAACAAGGAGTGATAAGGGTGGACAGGTGGGATCGGNAACTAGTAACAAATAAAATTTAAGGAGTAATATTAACGTTTTCAAATTTCAATACTAAATATCCAATTATCATCCCAGAACCCGGTGTCACCAGTGCATGGGCATTTACTAGGAAGTAAAATAAAATACAATAACTGTCCGGAATACAAATTGGACGAAAAGAAAGATACAAGTACTTTGAAGGAGACTCTGTTGGCTGCGAATCATCTCGAAAGATGCAGCTCACCTAAGTCCCCGTATCAACCACGACGCTGAACCCACAAGGCCACTATCGATACATGTACTTGTACATGAAAATGTACATCAAGTGTAGTATGAGTACGAAAACAACGTGTACCCAGTAAGATCCCGTCTAACCTCAAAGAATTAGTGACGAGAGGTCGACTCCGACACTTACTGGTGGTACAATAATATCAGGTACGGTAAATAAATATATAAATATGAAACAGAGTAAATATATGAAACAAACAAGTATAAATTACGTGGTACAATTCCCTTCTTTACAATTTACTCAGCTGTTCAACTAGCAAGTTCCCTCCGTAAGCGGAGCATATATATATAGATACAATGGGTTTCATCAAAGAGGTTGTCATAATTCAAATAAGGGGAATATATATATATATATATATATTCCCCTTATTTGAATTATGACAACCTCTTTGATGAAACCCATTGTATCTATATATATATGCTCCGCTTACGGAGGGAACTTGCTAGTTGAACAGCTGAGTAAATTGTAAAGAAGGGAATTGTACCACGTAATTTATACTTGTTTGTTTCATATATTTACTCTGTTTCATATTTATATATTTATTTACCGTACCTGATATTATTGTACCACCAGTAAGTGTCGGAGTCGACCTCTCGTCACTAATTCTTTGAGGTTAGACGGGATCTTACTGGGTACACGTTGTTTTCGTACTCATACTACACTTGATGTACATTTTCATGTACAAGTACATGTATCGATAGTGGCCTTGTGGGTTCAGCGTCGTGGTTGATACGGGGACTTAGGTGAGCTGCATCTTTCGAGATGATTCGCAGCCAACAGAGTCTCCTTCAAAGTACTTGTATCTTTCTTTTCGTCCAATTTGTATTCCGGACAGTTATTGTATTTTATTTTACTTCCTAGTAAATGCCCATGCACTGGTGACACCGGGTTCTGGGATGATAATTGGATATTTAGTATTGAAATTTGAAAACGTTAATATTACTCCTTAAATTTTATTTGTTACTAGTTATTTGAAAGAAATTTATGCTCTCAAAACCCTTAAAATGAGAATTTAATTAATTATTTAGTGTTGGCTTGCCTGATAGTGGTGTCTGGTGCCTTCACGACCTTTTATTGATTTTGGGTCGTGACAACATGGTATCAGAGCACTAGGTTCCCTTAGGTCTCACGAGTCAAGTGCAAGTCTAGTAGAGTCTTGCGGATCGGTACGGAGACGTCTGTACTTATCTTCGAGAAGCTACAAGGCTATTTGGAGCACTTCCCTTATTGATTCCTCTTCGTGCCATTTGATTCCTTTGAGGCTTATGCCTATGTTTCTTTCATACTCAATATTATGTGAAATGCTTGCTATGAATCGGAAATTGAGGAATTGTAATGGTACTATAGATGTGGTGCGGGATGTTCCTCCTTGCATAGTTAGTTGGACTATTGTCATCGCCTTGGGGAAGGATATTCTATCATTTCAGCTCGGTAGCTACATTTCTGAGAGCTTTGAGGCTATGTGCATGTTGCTATGATGCTCATGATTGGTTATCGCACCATATTGAGGTGATGGTAGGATGATTGCCTAGGTGTCGGGGCGGTGAATGACTCGAAAGAAGGTCCACTCAGAGCAAGATTCAGAGATTCGATATTTTATTTTCGACGGAGGAAAGGCAATCGGACTAAAAATATTCAGGTTACGATTAATGGAGTAACGAGTCTTGGTGTTTTTCAAGTATGGTGGAATTTTCATCAGCGACGTGGTGTCGTCGTCCTCGGTTGTATGTGTTACATTTGCCGGTGTTATTATAATTCGCATTTGGGGTAGGATATTGTGAGATAGTATTGGAGAAACGGCTGTCATAGATCGCGGGGTACGGTGGTCCAGGATTGAATGTGTATTTCTAATACCGAAGACTCGAGAAGGAGGATCTTCGAAAGGGGTTGAAGTTAGTAGCAATCTATCGGTTCAAGTGCTACAGAGATAGATATGGGCAGCAAAGGATGAGGAAAGACATGTGGGAAGAGTCAGGCAGTAGTTAAATTTCTAGAAGGACATGTGTAAGAAGCGAAAGCCGAGTAGTAGCTTAAAGGAGTGAGTTTGACCAAAGTGGGAGTGTGGCCGAGTAGCATGTGGGTTCAGTGGAAGGATAACTACACACCTTGATGAAAAACTTTTGAGTGATTTGGGAGCTTTAGTGGACGGTGATTGGGTCCACGGGATTTAATTTGAAATATTGGCTAGTATAGGGAAGGAGATTGGGTGCAACAGAAAAGAGTTGCTTGGTATGAGAAAAGGATGCAATATAGATTTGAATCGGAAGATATTGTCCCACATGTGGCTGATGTTCATAAGGAGTGAACGAACTGGTTCAGTTGGTGAATGATCACAGGCACAGGATAGGTTATTAATGACGTAGTGATTGTACCCCGTGTTGCGACATTGGAAGATGTCGGTATGTAATTTCCACAGGTGGGTTATAACCTGTGAGCAGGTTAGTGGTCGCATGATTGGCGAAGCTTCTGTAAGGGATTTTACTGACTATCCAGTAAGAGGTCGAATAGGTGAATGTTGCTAGAGCTTCAAAGTTTTCATGAAATGCTAATAGAAGGATTTTGAGGAATTTGACGGGTTGGTTGTGGAAGATCATATCAGCAATGAAGAAAGAATCTTGGTGGGTTCCAGAGTTGTGTAATATTAGCTTCAAGATAAGTGGGAGAGTCCCACCGCCTATGATTGGGTTACATGGTTATCTACTTGTGAGGTTTCGAGTTGTCGGCGTATTGGGAAGTCAATACAGCTAAGGGAAAAGAACATAAGTGGTGATTTGAGGAAAAGGAATTGATAAAGGTGTGCTATAGTTGGCCCTATTGATTAATGTTTGGGCTTTAAGAGGATTTAGGTTTATGCTTCGTACCGAGGTAATTTACAAGGGAAGTGATTATGTCGGGTGCTTCATTGAGATATGTGTTCATGGACCAGCGGAGCTTTGGAGTTGGTTATATCCGGGGCCAAGCCAGAGTGGGCGACTCTCAACAACGGTCCTAGAGGATTCAAAGGTTACAACGTGGTGCCTAAGGATTTCAAACCCGCGGTATGGTTAAGAATCGAGATTTTGTAGAGGATCATGCTAAGAGGCACAGAATGTTATGTGATATTTTTGACTTGCAGAGAAGCATTTGGAAAAAGCTTTTGTAGAGGAATTATCAGGAAGGGTATGGAATGGTGCGTGGGTTTGGAGACAATGTATTCTCGTGGAATGTGGTCACTCAGGATGAGCGTGGACTGAGTTCCTTATGTGTTTAATGGAGTTATTATTATATCCAAGATACTTAAGAATGAATTAGAAGAAGTTAGGTTGGCTAGCCATGGTTCAACTGGCATGATGGTGGCAGTGATCAGTACCTCCAGCGTGACTGGATTATACATATGATTTGTGACGGTATGTGCGAGGCTTGACGGCCGCCGTAATTGATTTTATTGGAAGTATCCAAGTATTATGGCCTATTATGTATAGGCGGATCCGGAAGGATTATGGTGGTTTAGACCACTACTTGAGAATTTGAATGTTCTACGATTATGAGAATTCACTCGCTTGAGGTTAGGGTTCTCTTGGAATGAGATAGGTAAAAAGTTTCTATGTGATGAAGCGTTCACCCTATTAGTGGTTCAGGAGTTATGATGAAATTTTTGTACTATCGCATATTAGCATGTTAGGTGCAGTGAGCGGTATGAAATTTGAAAGTGAGGATCAAGGTTGCGGTTCGGTGTTGGCAAGGATGTCACGAGCTTGGATGAGCAGGAAAGGGATTTGAATGTTTAGATTAAGTTGGTATTGTCTTCAGCGTCACCTGAGATCTATGTTTTGTGAGAGAGGCTTTGCATCTTATGTATTCTTGATTTGCTTTACAGCGTTAGTGCGGCCGGTGGTATGGATATGCAGACTTGTTACGTTGTGCGGAAGGTCGTGGAAGCATATCTCACGGAAAGATTGTACAAGTGTGATATTGTAGTCACTCGATTGATTGAAGATTTAAACCCAAGTATGAAGAATGTGGTAATATAGCTTGTTTGAGAATTTATGCTTGGAGGGCACTCGGTTCATTTGGTTGCGGACTGTGGAAGTGTGTTCCGGTTATGATGGTTGTTCTTGTGTGCTATGGGAAAAGGGGGGTTATTATGAACCCTTGAAAGGTTATTAGCCTAGAACGGTGTGATCATGATCGACTTGAGGTCTGTGAATGGATTTAAAAAAATGAATGTGGGCTTTATATCATGTTGGATGGGTTCATTTCAGCATAGCTCCCCTCATGGAGGAGTATTCGGACGTTGGATGTCGTTTCGTTGTCGGCTATTTCATGTAATGCTATATTTTGCTGTGTGAGTTATGAAACGGCTTGATAACTTTCATATGCGTTGAGGTCCCGCGTAGTGGTGATGTTATGTGAGCAGGATGACTCTTGAGATTCAGATCATATATTTTACCTCAGTTGTGATTGAGTTTTGTAGCTTATGGTGCTATATGTCTCTTTAGGGTTGGTATTGTGCGCTTAGCATTGCTTGTGACCGATATTCAGTATTTTTCAATAATGAGTGACTTAGCTCAATATGTATCCCTTTACATGAATTTTATGTATGGATCGGGTGGCATGCCGCCACGGGTATGTTATTTGGATCGGGTTGCACGCCGCAATAGTGTGACGTTGAGTACGGTTTTCTATATTCTACTTTTGTGTGTTTTGTTTCCCATTTTCTGAGGAAAAGTTCATATTAGTTGCGTGGGTTGAGTAGTCCCTTCCAGAGTTCGTTTTCCTTTTGTATCACGTTCGAGTTTGTAGCTTATTACCATATTGTGGCATCATGTGAGAGTCTTGGTCATGTCTGGGGTGGCTTACTGCCTGAGCGGTTTGTACTGGGTGAGACAAGAATATTGGATCTAGGATCAATGCAATCAGATTATATGAAGTGTATTAAAGATCAAATGCCATTATTTAATTCAGAATAAGGTGATGGCTCTTGTAAGAAGTATAGACATAATGATTTGTTGACTCGGCAATTGGTTGCGAAATTCTACACATCTCCTCCGTCGTGTCGGTATTGCAAAGAGTTAGAACATGACTTATGTACATCATGGGGTGCATTGTAGGCATCAGATTTGTGGAATTTCGGCTATTGTTATCAATTGATGTTGTTATGGTCATGTGAAATATTGGTGCATGGTGTGAATTCAGAAAAAGGGTATGCAATCATGTTTTGGTACACGGTGTAGTGACTAATACGGCGTTCGTATGTAGAAAGCAGGCCCGATGGAGAGTTTCGGATGTTGGAATTTGGATCTAAGGCTTATTTGACTAAATGAAGAGGATATCTACAGATTCGATCGAGCTAATGTACTCAACTGAGTTGTGGTAGCACGGGTAGGTGCACGAGGTGTTTAACGGTGATTTCAGACCACTCCAGCGCAGTTCTTAGCACGTTCGAGGACGAACGTATATTTAAGTCTGAGAAAATGTAACGACCTGACCGGTCGTCTTGAGCTCTAACGCATTATTTGGCAGTTTGAGACCATGAGCAGCTTCACTTTAGGTATTATGACTTGTACGCATGGTCGGAATTGAATTTCGGGAGTTTTGGAGTTGATTTATAAAAGGAATTCTTGTTTCGGAAGCTTTAAGTTGGAAGAATCGACTAAGGTTGGATCTTTGAGTAAACGACCTCGGAATCAGGATTTGAAGGTTCTAGCAGGTTCGTATGATGATTTCGCACTTGGCCGTATGTCCGGATCGGGTTTTGGATGACCCGGGAGCATTTCGTCATCTATCGTGGAAGTTGGCATTTTCGAAGAAATTCATAAATTTGGATTGAAGTACATTTCAGTGTTATCGATGTCTGTTTGGGATTCCGAGTATGGGAATAGCTCCGTATGTTGATTTTGGTATTGGGAGCATGATCAGAAGTAAATTCGGAGGTCAGTAGGTAGTTTTGGAGACATTTGGCTAAAGTTATCTATATGAAGGTTTTTGAGAAGTTTGACCGGAAGTGGATTTTCTAAGGGTCAGATTCTGACTCCGGAAGTTGGAGTTGGTCAGTAATGTCAAATGTGACTTGTGTGAAAATTTTGGGGTCAATCGGACGTGATTTGATAGGTTTCGGCATCGAATGTTGAAGTTGGAAGTTCTAAAGTTCATTAAGCTCAAAATTGAGTGTGATTCATTGTTTTAGCGTCGTTTGATGTGATTTGAGGCCTCGAGCAGGTCCACATTATGTTTTGGAACTGGTTGGTATGATTGGACGGGGCCTCGGGTGGATTTCGGGTGGTTAACAGATCGGATCGGAGATGGGGGACTGAGCTGAAGCTTGATGTCATGTGGTGTAACCACACCTGCGAGGTCTAGGCCGCGGGTGCGAAGCCGCAGGAGCGGCCAAAGGAGCGCAGATGCAATTGAGAAGGGAATTGATGGGACCACAGATGCGGTCATCTTGCCGCAAAAGCGGGACCGCACCTGCAGAAGAGGGAGCATAGAAGCAGGGCGAGGGGCCTGGTGAAATACCGTAGAAGTGGTTGTGGGGCCGCACCTGCTGAACCGCAGAAGCGGTCAAGCGACCGTAGGTGCGGAAAGGGCTAGAGGCAGTGAGGGTTTTTATAAACAGGAATTGGCCATTTTTCTCCCATTTTTCATTTGGCTTGGGCGATTTCGGAGAGCTTCAAGGTGAGATATTCTTCAAGTATCATAAGGTAAGTTGATCCAACTTATTACAAGTTAAATACATGATTCAGATACGGATTAAAGTATAGAAATATGGGGATTTTGAGGAAAACATAGGAATTTGGTATTCTTGGATTTTGACCATGATTTTGGACATGGAACTGAGAGTAAATTATATATTTGGGTTTGTAAAGTTATGGGTGATCATTATCTTCGAAAAGTTTCAGAATCCGGGCACGTGGGCCAGAGGGTGGTTTTATCGACCTTGCGATTTGGGGTTAGAAATTGTTATAAATTGAAATGTTATGAGTAATTGAGTATATAATTATGGGTTTGCATAAGAATTTACTAGTTTTGGGGCATTGTGCATCAATTTGATTCATCGGAAGGGCTTGGAAGCCAATTATGGAACTTCGGGGCGAGGTAAGTCTCCTTTCTAACCTTGTAAGAGGGAATTGTCCCCATAGGTGAAATAATTAATTGTGTGCTACTATTTGTGCGACCAAAATTTCCAACCTTAGGGATCGTGATGGCGCCTAACACCATACTTTCTAGGCAAGCCACTGTTAGAGTTCGACTAGCTATTTCCTTTGATTTTTCATTTAATCATAATAAAGCAATTTTTGAAATAAATGTAACCGAATTACTTGAACGATTAATTCCAAATATAAATGGGTGAACAGTTAAATAAAACGAGCCACGAACTAATTATAAAAAAAAAACTCAAAACCACCCCAAGGTCTGATGTCACAATTCACAAACTACAACTGAATACTACAAATAATGGGAAGAAAGAAATAATGTATAACAGTTTTGAATCAAATAAAACAATAGTCTAAATAGTATAGAAAAGACTCTCGAGATCTGCAAACGCCGGCAGATGTACCTCGTGTCTCCGAAAAAATAGGTAGCTGCTCTAAATGTCCCTACTGCTGGCCGGTACCTGGATCTGTGCAAAAGAGCACAGAGTGTAGTATTAGTACAACCGATCACATGTACTGAGTAAGTGTCGAGCCTAAGCTCAACGAAGTAGTGACGAGGCTACGGCGGGGCATTAACAACGTATAACCTGTGACAATAATATATGCAATAACGCAATAAAACAATTCTACATGAACAAGGAAAATATAACTGAGACAATAATTATAAAGCAAGAAGGAAATTCAAACAAATAATTAAGTACTACAACAATAATGAAATAACTCAGCCGCCTTTTCCAGGCCTCAGTTATAACAAACTCTCAAATAATTTCCAAGCTTTCAAACTTTAACTTGAAATAAAAGTAGTGCCAAAATACGAAAAATAGTAATATAAAATGGTAGTTTTCAAATCTTTGTTTTTCTTTGAAAATCATTAAAAATATAATTTTCCTCCCTTATTGCTCCTTGTTGTGGCGTGCAACCCGATCCCACCAGACATATCATATCAGTTTATTCACCCGTATCACAATCAATTTATTCACCCGTATCACGATCAATTTATTTACCCGTATCACAATCAATTATCTACCCTTATCACAACCCCCTTATCACAGCCCCCTTATCACCGCCTTTCAAGTCAAATCCTTTCACAATATTTATGTCTCAAAAATTGTAAACAGAACAAGTTTCACTTTAAATAACAGTAAAAGCAGAATACCAAATAATGATAATAAAACAATGAGTGTTCCAGACTTTATTTTATAAACAGTAAAACATGCATATTCTCTCTTATCATTATCTTGTTGCGGCGTGCAACCCGATCCCACATATTCACAGTATCACAATCAATTATCCACCGTTGTCACAGCCCCTTTATCACACTAATTTTATTTATTCATCAAAAACTTTCACTGTTCAGGCCAAGCCTTTCACAACACTTTTAGTTCAACAAATTTCAAACAGAAAACAGTGTAGCTCGTAAGTTTCAACCAATATCATTTTACAATAAAACCA
>ML394505.1:36646-55973 GCA_005239525.1 Nicotiana knightiana
TGCATTTCACATAGCAAACAAGTGGGGATTCATATTCCCTCAAGTCAAAGTTATACCAAACACTTACCTCAATTTCGCAGGCCACTCACAGCTCGATTATAGCTTTTCCTTTAGAATCTTGCTCTAAATTGCTCGAATCTAATCATAATTAACTCAATATCATTAATTAATACTAAAGGAACTAACTTTATTGAAAAATATAATTTTTCCATGTCTTCTCCAAAAAAAAAATGCAAACCCGACCCCGGGCCCGCTTTGTCTAAACTCGGGGTTCGGACCAAATTACGTTTACCCATTCACCCATTCACCCAAATATACAATTAGTCTCAAAATCCGACCTCAATTCAAGGTAAAGATTCGATTTTTACAAAATTGAATTCTATCCAAACCCTCAATTTTTACCATGAAAATTCTTAGTTTTTGATTTAAAAGTGATGAAAAATAATGGGTAATTGAAAGAGTAAAGTTTAGTATGACTTGGGGATGATATTTGGTGAAGAAATTCGTTCCTAGGGCTGTAGGGTTCGAAAATTTGAAGAAGAAGTTCTGCTCGTTTTTAATATATTTTTCTGCCAGCTATTCTTCCTCGTTTCTCGTTCGAAACGATCTCGAAGCTCGATTTTTATGTGTCCAGTGGATTCCTTGTGAAATTCTAGTCACTTTAGTCTTTTGAATAACTCTATTTGACCTTATAATGAAGGAGATATGTAGGTTTTAATATTTTACTAATAGTGCAGATTTTTAATACGCCGTCAGGGGCAATTTCGTAATTAACCTGAAAAATCTGGGAACCTTAGTAAAATGACCATAACATCCTAATACGATGTCCAAATTCGATGATTCTTTTTGCTATGGGTCCGTAATTACGATACAGATCTAATACTTCATTTAAAATAAAAATCGAAGCTCATTTGTTCAATATGATATCATTTATGCTTGAAGAAACGACGTCGAAGCATAAAAAAGAACGAGCGCAACACAACCCAAACCTATTCGAAACTCATCCAAGCCCTCTGGGCTCTAAGACAAACATGCACGCAAGTCTAAAAGCATCATACGGACTTGATCGTGCGATCAAATCATGAAAATAACATGTAAAACTGTGAATTAAACCTTAAAACTCATCATTTTCATGAAGAACACTTAAAGTTTATAACTTTTCAACCGAATGTCCGAATCACGTCAAACGAACTCCGTTTTTCACAAAATTTTACATTAAACATTTAAATACTATAACAAATCTGTACCAGACTCCGGAACTAAAATACGGGCCCGATACCAATGGTTTCCAACATTAATTATTTTCTTTATTTCATTAATATTTTCAACAAAATAATTTCTTTCTTTAATTGATTTCTAAGGCTCGGGACCTCGAAATTCATTTTTGGGCATACGCCCAAGTCTTATATTTCATTACGAACCTCCCGGGATCGTCGAAACACAGATCTGAGTCCGTTTACTCAAAATGTTGACCAAAGTCAACTATAATCAAATTTTAACTCTAGAAATTACTATTTCTCATATTTTAACATAAAAGCTTTCCGGTTTTACGCCCAGACTGTGCACGCAAATCGAGGTACTTAAAATTAGTCTTTTTATAGCTAATAAGCCTAGAATTGGGTCTAAATTCTTAAAATGACTCCTTTGGGTCATCACAATCTCCACCTCTAAACAAATGTTCGTTCTCGAACGGACATAGAAGATCACTTGAATTAGCGGACAAGTGTGGATAATTACTCAGCATGCCCGACTCGGACTCCCAAGTAGCTGCCTCAATGGGCTGACCTTTCTACTGCACTCGAAATGAAGGATAACTCTTAGACCTCAACTGACGAATCTGCCGGTCTAAAATAGCTACCGGCTCCTCCTCATAAGTCAAGTCTTTGTCCAGTTGGACAGAGATGAAATCTAACACGTGGGACGGGTCACCGTTATATTTTCGGAGTATAGACACATGGAATACCCGATGAACTGAGGATAACCCTAGAGGCAACACAAGTCTATACTCTACCTCCCCCACTCTATCATGAATCTCAAACGGCCCAATATACCTAGGGCTCAACTTACCCTTCTTCCAAATCTCATAACACCCTTCATGGGAGACACACGAAGCAATACTCTCTCTCCAACCATGAATGTCGCATCACGAACCTTACGATCAGCATAACTCTTTTGCCTAGACTGAGTTGCACGAAGTCTCTCTTGAATAATGTGACCTTACCCAAGGCCTCTTGAACTAAGTATGTACCCAACAACCGAGCCTCTCCCGACTCAAACCATCTGATTGGCGATCTGTACCATCTACCATAGAATGCCTCATAAGAAGCCATCTGAATGCTCGTATTTTACTTGCTGACAATTTAAGCAACGAGCCATATACGCCACCATGTCCTTTTTAATCCTTCTCCACCAATAATGATGCCCCAAATCTTGGTAAATTTTAGCTGCCCCTAGGAGAATAGAATACTTATAACTGTGAGCCTCCTCAAGGATCAACTCACGAAGGTCATCAACATTAGGCACACTTGTACGACCCTGCATCCTCAAAACACCATCATCTTCAACTGTAACCTGCTTGGCATCACCGTGCTGAACTGTGTCTCTAAGGACCACCAAATGCGAGTCATCATCCTGCCGCTCTCGGATACGCTCTATTAGAGAAGACCGAGCGACGGTATAAGCTAGAACACTACTGGGTGAAATATCCAACCTCACGAACTGATTAGCCAACGTCTGAATGTCTGAAGCTAACGGTCTCTCACCAACTGGAAGATACGCAAGGTTGCCCATACTCACCGCCTCTATTTTCTTAATGGTTGTTCATAGCCAATTACGGAATTATCAAACAGCTTCACATTAGCAATAATCTCATTTCAAACCTTCACAATACTGATAACGAGATGCGATTCATGAAGACCTCATAATTATATACCCGACTTAACGTGTCTTATTTAACTCCACACGGCGGCACATACCTCGTAGGTCAAAGCTCAATAATTATAACACGGATTTGGTAAACTATGCACTGTTAATTAATTAATTTCTTTATTTCTTTATTTAATTATTAATATTACTTTTATTATTATTTATTCATTTATTAAGATTATTATCATTATTTTTATACATAAATTGTTGAATCAGCCTAACAGGCATGACTCAGTACCAGTACTATAACAAAAATTTTAATTCACAAGGGAGAATTTAAACACAAGAATTTTCGTCACTAGGACCTCGTCCTTACATAACTTCGACCGTGGCTCGTAGCCTAATTTAAACATCTCAAATCATATTAAAATGCGAGGATCTCGTCCTCAATTCTGAATCACAAGCAACATGTGTATCGCTAATCAAAACATTCCATTTCCTTCCTTTAAATATTTTCTGTTAAACAAAATTGCAACACGTAATGATAGACGCAGCTATCTCCATATAATCTCTCAATAAGTATTCACATAAGTAGATTTTTGAGTTACGAAGCTCACCGAGGGTAGAGCATATTAGAAGAATTTTATTAGTTACGCATAACCGTATTAAGTTCAGGAAATTATCACTTTATAATAATTAGAGATTGTTCTTGTAATGGCATCATTTAATGTAATGACCTCAGCCATGCCTTAGAAAATATATCAACAGGCTGGGTCTCCACCTCTAGGAATCTGACCTCCACCTTCGACATTCCGACCCCTTTTCCCCTAGCTGGTCATGTAAGGGCACGTAGCCTAAGTGTTCTGATGAAATATGACTCTCCCAAGTCTAGGACAATTTCTACCACTGGCCAAAATGAAGTATCAACCTGCCCTGAGTCGTCCAAAATTTTACAATCATATTTGAGTCCTGTAATGAGTTTGTGAACTTGTTCTCTGGCTATATGAACCGAAGTAGGAGTATGACGGGCTAACTTACCGAACTTGATGGCATATTCTGACACCGTCATAGTGACATGACGCAACCGTTTGAACCCTATGCGCCACGCATTATGGAGAGTCCGAGAAACAAACTCTTTAAAAAGCATTTATGAGAACTGAATCAAGTAATTGATGCTGCATTGGTTGGTCATCCTCTTTGTAGGCTTACTACAAACACCGGCGAACAATTTCTTCTCTTTCTATGTTAACTCAACACTGTTGAGCTACCCCATTTTTTCATATACTCTTCGTCATTCTTTTGGGGTAACTCTCATCCTGATTGGCACACAATGATCACAAAAGTATAGCGCTATACAGATAAATCTTGGCACGAACCATAGAGTCTAGAAGCTTGTTAACCACGGTACTCCCTCTGGAGCATCCCAAAATACGCAGCCGTGACTTCCACGCTGAGTAGACCTTCTGTAGATTTAAAGTTGGTTATATAACTCTTTCGGTACTGAGGTATAGGGTTGTTACGGAGGCAGGCATCCCGCAAGTGCCAGCTTTATCTCTTGCAAAATCTCAGGCCTTATACATCCAAGCCAAAATCGATATAACACATGACCTCGCAATTTATTCCTTGACAATGGACTTCCCTACTTGGCACGAAGCCATAGGTTACAATGCCTGATAATCCACAATGTTAAACTTCACAGATCATATAAATCAACCCCGTTGCTTTCAACTATTCCCTTGTTATGCAATACTCAAGTAGCTATAAATCTTTCTGGGATATGGGTTAGTCCAACAAGTACCGACTGCGCTAGAACCTCCACGTCTAGATCGATTCAAGACTGTAGAAAGGTGCTGATATTCGAGCTTTAGAATGAGCTCTGCTTCTATCTCTTCCCCTAATCGTAGCTGTCATTGGGGCTTCATCTCTTGTCCGGTTGTAGATGCTTTGCGTGTTGTCAAGATTTGTGAGAGGACAAGAATAGGCAAGTTCAATCATCAATGGTAGAATAAATTCGCACGATGGAGTAGAATAGAAGTGAGATTGTTCCTAACTTCATAGCCTCTAAGAGATAAGTACAGACGTCTCTGTACCGATCCTTCAGACTCTACCAAGTTTGTTCGTTAATTGTGAGACCTAAGCAATCTAGTCCTATGATACCAACTTGTCATGACCCAAATTCCCAACCTTAGGGATCGTGATTGCGCCTAACACCACACTTGCTAGGAAAGCCACTGTTAGAGTTTGACTAGCTATTTCCTTCGATTTTCCATTTAATCATAATAAAGCAATTGCTGAAATAAACGTAATCTAATGACTTGAACGATTAATTCCAAATATAAATGAGTAAACGGTTAAATAAAACGAGCCACGAACTAATTTTAAAAAAAAAACTCAAAATTACCCCCAAGGTCTGGTGTCACAATTCACGAACTACTGCTGAATACTACAAATAATCGGCAGAAAGAAATAATGTATAACTGTTTTGAATCAAATAAAACAATAGTCTAAATAGTATAGAGAAGACTTTCGGGATCTGCGAAAGCCGGCAGATGTACCTCGTGTCTCTGGAAAAATAGGTAGCTGCTCTAAATGTCCCTACTGTTGGCCGGTACCTGAATCTGTGCAAAAGAGCACGGAGTGTAGTATCAGTACAACCGACCCCATGTACTAAGTAAGTGACGAGCCTAACCTCGACGAAGTAGTGACGAGGCTACGACGGGCCATTAACAACATATAACCTGTGACAATAATATATGCAATAACGCAATAAAACAATTCTACACGAACAAGAAAAATATAATTGAGACAATAATTATAAAGCAAGAAGGAAATTCAAACATATAATTAAGTACTACAACAAAAATGAAATAACTCAGCCACCTTTTTCAGGACTAAGCTATAACAAACTCAAATAATTTTCAAGTTTCCAAACTTTAACTTTAAATAAAAGTAGTGCCAAAATACGAAAAATAGTAATATAAAATGGTAGTTTTCAAATCTTTGTTTTTCTTTGATAATCATTAAAAATATAATTGTCCTCCCTTATTGCTCTTTGTTGCGGCGTGCAACCCGATCCCACCAGGAATATCATATCAGTTTATTCACCCGTATCACAATCAATTTATTCACCCGTATCACGATCAATTTATTCACCCGTATCACAATCAATTATCCACCCTTATCACAACCCCCCTATCACAGCCCCCTTATCACAGCCTTTAAAGTCAAAGCCTTTCACAATATTTATGTCTCGAAAATTGTAAACAGAACAAGTTTCACTTTAAATAACAGTAAAAGCAGAATACGAAATAATGATAATAAAACAATGAGTGTTCCAGCCTTTATTTTATAAACAGTAAAACATGCATATTATCTCTTATCATTATCTTGTTGCGGCGTGCAACCCGATCCCACCTATAGTATCACAATCAATTATCTACCGTTGTCACAGCCCCCTTATCACACTAATTTTATTTATTCATCAAAAACTTTCACTGTTCAGGCCAAGCCTTTCACAACACTTTTAGTTCAACAAATTTCAAATAGAAAACAGTGTAGCTCGTAAGCTTCAACCAATATCATTTTACAATAAAACCAACCAGAATATATGTAAACAACGTAACGTTGTCAACCCAGCTCAGTCTCTATGTACCATGATAAAATCAAAAGAACAACCAACACTTTTAATACACTTGCCACAACCATTGGCAACAATCAATTGAAACCAAGCATCCACGTAAACCTCAACAATCATAAGACAGTTAAACTGCACTCCTCATCACTCACTCAATATTACCAAAAATGGAACCAACAATAACGTGTGTGTGTGTGTGTGTGTGTGTGTATATATATATATATATATATATATATATAGTTCATAAAAATAATGCCAAACCGCTCAACCATTTGTACCACAAGGAATCCAGCTAAAACAACCAATACACTTTCCAAAATAACCACAAAAATATCTAACAATAAAGTAACTAGACCAAGTAGTCATAGAAACAATAATGGACATAGAACAATTAAGACAAGAATCAATAAAGTTGGGAACGGGAAAGGGATCATGCTTAACAGGCAAATTGGGTGGTGCATAAATACTCGTCATCTCACCTATACACCACGCCCATGCATTTCACGTAACAAACAAGTGGGGATTCCTATTCCCTCAAGTCAAAGTTATACCAAACACTTACCTCAATTTCGCAGGCCACTCACAGCTCGATTATAGATTTTCCTTTAGAATCTTGCTCTAACTTGCTCGAATCTAATCATAATTAACTCAATATCATTAATTAAGACTAAAGAAACTAACTTTATAGAAAAATATAATTTTTCCTATGCCTTCTCCAAAAAATGTGAAAACCCGACCCCGGGCCCGCTTGGTCTAAACTCGGGGTTCGGACCAAATTGCGTTTACCCATTCACCCATTCACCCATTCACCCAAATACACAATTAGTCTCAAAATCCGACCTCAATTCGAGTTAAATATTAAATTTTTACAAAATTTCCTAATTCTACCCAAACCCTCAATTTTTACCATTAAAATTCTTAGTTTGTTGATTTAAAAGTGATGAAAAACAATGGGTAATTGAAAGAGTAAAGTTTAGAATTGATTATCTATGACTTGGGGATGATATTTGGTGAAGAAATTCGTTCATAGGGCTGTAAGGTTCGAAAATTTGAAGAAGAAGGTCTGCCCGTTTTTAATAAATTTTTCTGCCAGCTATTCTGCCTCGTTTCTCGATCGAAATAATCTCGAAACTCGATTTTTATGTGTCCAATGGATTTCTTGTGAAATTCTAGTCACGTTAGGCTTTTGAATCACTCAATTTGACCTTATAATGAAGGATATATGTAGGTTTTAATATTTGTAAATAGTGCAGATTTTTAATACGTCGTCAAGGGCAATTTCGTAATTAACCTGACAAATCTGGGAACCTTAGTAAAATGACCATAACATCCTCATACGATGTCCAAATTCGATGATTCTTTTTCCTATGGGTCCGTAATTATGATACGGATCTAATACTTCATTTAAAACAAAAATCGAAGCTCATTTGTTCAATATGATATCATTTATGCTTGAAGAAACGACGTCGAAGCATAAGAAAGAACGAGCGCAACACAACCCAAACCTATTTGAAACTCATCCGAGCCCTCTGGGCTCTAAGACAAACATGCATGCAAGTCTAAAATCATCATACGGACTTTATCGTGCGATCAAATCATGAAAATAACATGTAAAACTATGAATTAAACCTCAAAACTCATCATTTTCATCAAGGACACTTAAAGTTCATAACTTCTTAACCGAATGTCCGAATCACGTCAAACGAACTCCGTTTTTCACCAAATTTTATAGTAAACCTTTAAATACTATAACAAATTTGTACAAGACTCCGGAATCAAAATACGAACCCAATACTAGTGGTTTCCAACATTAATTCTTTTCTTTATTTCATTAATATTTTAGCAAAACAATTTCTTTCAAAAATTGATTTCTAAGTCTTGGTACCTCGGAATTCATTTTTGGGCATATGCCCAAGTCCCATATTTTAATGCGGACCTCCCGGGATCGTCGAAATACAGATCCGAGTCCGTTTACTCAAAATGTTGACCAAAGTCAACTATAATCAAATTTTAACTCTAGAAATTACTATTTCTCATATTCTAACATAAAAGCTTTCCGGTTTCACGCCCAGACTATGCACGTAAATCGAGGTACTTAAAATTAGTATTTTTATGGCTAATAGGCCTAGAATTGGATCTAAATTCTTAAAATGACTCGTTTGGGTCATCACAATTTGTGGGGGCTATGTACGCTCAAGGTAACGAGAGTCCGTACGTAGCTACTAGTTATGCCTATGTCCGGATAGTTTTAGGCTTACATCATGCCTTGTTGAAATTGTTATTGACTTATGTTATTGTTTTCATTTATAAGGAGCGATATTGAGTTTATTTATTAAATGTTTTTGAGAGGAGTTGAAATTTTAGAATTTAAGATTTAAAAGGTTTCGATCGAACTTCGTAATTTCGAAAGGAATTGAGGGAGCGGGAAGTTCACCTCGGCAGGATTTATGTACCATACTCTCATGGGAGCGGGTCGTTCGCCTCAGCAGGTTAATAGATGCATCTATGGTTTGCGCCATTCGACCCTCTGGCGGTGCACAGTTTACTTTTATGTTGGATCGGTTCGTACGCCTCGGCATTTACTATATATATATATATATATATATGTCACGACCCGAATTTTCCACCGTGGGGTCCGTGATGGCGTCTAATGTTGAACCCGCCAGACAAGCCAACGTGTATTTTCAATTTTTGTTGTTCCTTCATTAATAATTAATAACAGATAAATTACAACATTAACATGAATAAAATGTAAGACGAAACAAGATATATGTATATAAATATTCCAATACAAGCCTTTACGAAGTTTCACCAAAACTAGCCAAATCCCAGAATAGTGGAGTCACAACTCACGGAATGTCTAAGAGTAATACACATAAAAATCTGAAAGAAATAAGTACATCCGGTTCTGAATCAACTAGAACAGAAATACAAAAAAAATAGGAGGGGACGCCAAGGCCTGCGAATGCCAACAGGACTATCTCAGTGTCTCCGGGTGGACTAAAGGAAGCCTCCTAGCTCTAATGTCCACAGGGTCTTGTACCGGGATCTACACAACAAAAGATGTGCAGGTGTAGTATCAGTACAACCGATCCCATGTACTGAGTAAGTGTCGAGCCTAACCTCGGCGAAGAGTGACGAGGCTAGGACACGACAACTAAGACAACATATGTGCAATTTAATAACAAACGGAGAAATAATAACACAAGAATAATCAGTTAAGCACAAGGGAAACGGGGAACATGCTGGGGGGAAGAAATATCAGGTAACAAGAATAATGGAAATAAAAAACAATCCAAATATCAAGATAACAACAGGAAATAACATCACAGAGAAAACAATGCACGGCATCACCCTTCGTGCTTTTACTTTAATGCAAGTACACGGCATCACCCTTCGTGCTTTTACCCTCATCCTCACAATAATCAATAAAAATGGCACGGCATCACCCTTAATGAATTTAATATCATCACATGGCACGGCATCACCCTTCGTGCTTTTGCACTCTCATCGTCATAATAAACAATACACAGCATCACCCTTCATGCTTTACTCTCTTCCTCACAGAAATCAATATACGGCATCACCCTTTGTGCTTTACACTCTTCCTCACCCTAAAAATATCAATAACAGAAGTTAGGCAAGGAAGAAATCAACAACATGAACCATAACAATAATCACAACATCCTGGCAAGGGAACAACAGTAGAAATATCACCGTCCCGGCAAGGGACACAGCTATAACCAATATCACTCAAGTACATAGCTTTACAAAATATTTCTCAACCGAAACTTATACTCAACAATATTCATTACAAAGAATTTCCACCAAATAAACAACCAGCAAAGTACAATTCAATCTATAACACAGTAAATATCAATGAAAATCACAAGATTCATCATATCCGACTCACGGGCATGCTTGACACCAACATATATGTGCTCGTCACCTCATCTATACGCTGAACATGGTATAAACACATAGAAAATAAGAATCAACGCCTATTCCCTCAAGCTAAGGTTACGCCAAACACTTCCCTCGACTTCCACAACCCCAAATCAAGCCTCAACCACCGCTTTTCCTTTTGAACTCGACTCCAAAGCGATTGTATCTAGACATAATTGACTCAATAACATCAATAAACACTAAATAATTCAATTCCAATGCTAAATGATAGATTTCCCATCATTCTTCCCAAAAATTCAAAAATCGACCCCGGACCCTCTTGGTCAAAACACGAAGTTCGGACCAAAACCCGATCACTCATTCACCCACGAGCCCGAATATGTAATTAGTTTTGAAATCCGACCCCAAAACGAGGTCCAAATTTCAATTTATCAAAAATCCCTAACTCTACCCAAATCCCTAATTTTCTACCCTTAAAATCATGATTTTAGGTCTAGAAATCTAATGGGTATTGATAAAAACTGAAGGAAATGAGTCTAAGATTACATACATATGAATTTGTGGTGAAGTTGCCTTTCAAAAATCGCCTTAGATGGAGTTTGGAAGAAAGAGTTATGGATTTTGGTAAAAATCCCGTAATGTATGCGTTCGCATAGCTGCCTTACCCCCCATCCTTCGTGATCGCATACACAGTGGTGCGTTCGCACTGTGTAATTAACTACCCAACCCCCAGCCCTCTCTAAACCTATGCATTCGCATCCCACTGAGTGCGTTCGCGCAGAGCTAATTTTCGGTGCTTCGCGTTCGAACAGTACTAACCAACCCCCTCCCCAGCATGCACCGTGCGTTTGCATGGTATCCCATGCGCTCGCATAAGGCAAAGACTCAGACACCAGAAACTACTGCAACACCAGATTTTTCAATCCTAAAAAATACTCCGACGTTTATCTGAAACTCACCCGAGACCTCGGGGCTCCAAACCAAATATGCACACAACCTCAAAAATATCCTACAGACTTATTCGTGCGATCAAATCGCCGAAATAATATCTTAAACAATGAATTTATCATTAAAATCAAAGAAATTTTCCATAACTTTCAAAGTANCTATGAATTTGTGGTGAAGTTGCCTTTCGAAAATCGCCTAAGATGGAGTTTGGAAGAAAGAGTTATGGATTTTGGTAAAAATCCCGTAATGTATGCGTTCGCATAGCTGCCTTACCCCCACCCTTCGTGATCGCATACACAGTGGTGCGTTCGCATTGTGTAATTAACTACCCAACCCCCAGCCCTCTCTAAACCTATGCGTTCGCATCCCACTGAGTGCGTTCGCGTAGAGCTAATTTTCGGTGCTTCGCGTTCGCACAATACTAACCAACCCCCTCCCCAGCATGCACCGTGCGTTTGCATGGTATCCCATGCGTTCGCATAAAGCAAAGACTCAGACACCAGAAACTACTGCAACACCATATTTTTCAATCCTAAAAAATACTCCGACGTTTATCTGAAACTCACCCGAGACCTCGGGGCTCCAAACCAAATATGCACACAACCTCAAAAATATCCTACAGACTTATTCGTGCGATCAAATCGCCGAAATAATATCTTAAACAATGAATTTATCATTAAAATCAAAGAAATTTTCCATAACTTTCAAAGTATCCAAATTTACAACCGTAAGTTCGAATTACGTCAAATGACTTCGGTTTCTTACCAAACTTTACAGACATGTCATAAATATCATATTAAACATGTACCGGCTTCCGGAACCAAAGTACGGGCCCAATACCACAGATTTCAAATATAATTAAACCTTCAAAAGTCCTTTATATTTTCAGAAAACATTTTCTTTCAAAAATTCATTTCTCGGGCTTGGGACCTAGGAATTCAATTCCGGGAATACGTCCAAGTCCCATATTCTCCTACGGACCCTCCGGGACTGTCAAATCACGGGTCCGGGTTTGCTTACCAAAAATGTTGACCAATGTAAACTTAATGAAAATTTCAAAAATAAAATTATCATTTTCCTCAGTTTTTCACATAAAGGCTTCCCGGCTACACGTCCGGACTGCGCACGCAAATTGAGGTGAGATAGAAGGAGGTTTTTATGACCTCGGAACAAAGAATTGACTNATATGAATTTGTGGTGAAGTTGCCTTTCAAAAATCGCCTTAGATGGAGTTTGGAAGAAAGAGTTATGGATTTTGGTAAAAATCCCGTAATGTATGCGTTCGCATAGCTGCCTTACCCCCCATCCTTCGTGATCGCATACACAGTGGTGCGTTCGCACTGTGTAATTAACTACCCAACCCCCAGCCCTCTCTAAACCTATGCATTCGCATCCCACTGAGTGCGTTCGCGCAGAGCTAATTTTCGGTGCTTCGCGTTCGAACAGTACTAACCAACCCCCTCCCCAGCATGCACCGTGCGTTTGCATGGTATCCCATGCGCTCGCATAAGGCAAAGACTCAGACACCAGAAACTACTGCAACACCAGATTTTTCAATCCTAAAAAATACTCCGACGTTTATCTGAAACTCACCCGAGACCTCGGGGCTCCAAACCAAATATGCACACAACCTCAAAAATATCCTACAGACTTATTCGTGCGATCAAATCGCCGAAATAATATCTTAAACAATGAATTTATCATTAAAATCAAAGAAATTTTCCATAACTTTCAAAGTATCCAAATTTACAACCGTAAGTTCGAATTACGTCAAATGACTTCGGTTTCTTACCAAACTTTACAGACATGTCATAAATATCATACTAAACATGTACCGGCTTCCGGAACTAAAGTACGGGCCCAATACCACAGATTTCAAATATAATTAAACCTTCAAAAGTCCTTTATATTTTCAGAAAACATTTTCTTTCAAAAATTCATCTCTCGGGCTTGGGACCTAGGAATTCAATTCCGGGAATACGTCCAAGTCCCATATTTTCCTACGGACCCTCCGGGACTGTCAAATCACGGGTCCGGGTTTGCTTACCAAAAATGTTGACCAATGTAAACTTAATGAAAATTTCAAAAATAAAATTATCATTTTCCTCAGTTTTTCACATAAAGGCTTCCCGGCTACACGTCCGGGCTGCGCACGCAAATTGAGGTGAGATAGAAGGAGGTTTTCATGACCTCGGAACACAGAATTGACTTATAAAATGCGGGATAACCTTTTGGGTCATCACAATATATATATATATATATATATATATATATATCATCCTTATGGATCGTGTGTAATATTTGGCTAGAAGCCAGTGTATCTGAGGATTTTTCCCCTTATTTAAATTATGACAACCTCTTTGATGAAACCCACTGTATCTATGTATATGCTCCGGTTACGGAGGGAACTTGCTAGTTGAAAGCTGAGTAAACCGTAAAGAAGGGAATTGTACCACGTAATTTATACTTCTTTGTTTCATATATTTACTTTGTTTCATATTTATTCATTTCTTTACAGTACTTGATATTATTGGACCATTAGTAAGTGGCGGAATCGATCTCTCATTACTTCTTCTTTGAGGTTAGACGGGATACTTACTAGGTACGCATTGTTTTCGTACTCATACTACACTTGTTGTACATTTTGATGTACAAGTACATGTATGGATAGTGGCCTTGTGGGCGCAACGTCGTGTTGATACGAGGACTTAGGTGAGCTGCATCTTACGAGACGATACACAGCCAGCAGAGTCTCCTTCAGAGTACTTGTATCTTTCTTTCTGTCCAATTTGTATTCCGGACAGTTATTGTATTTTATTTTACTTTCTAGTAAATGCTCATTCACTTGTAACACCGGGTTCTGGGAAGATAATGGCATATTTAGTATTAAAATTTGAAAACGTTAATATTACTCCTTAAAGTTTATTTGTTACTAGTTGAATTTGAAAGAAACTTATGTCTCTCAAAAACATTAAAATGAGAATTTAATTAACTATTTAGTGTTGGTTTGCCGGACAGTGGTGTCTGGAGCCTTCACGACCTTTTCTGATTTTGGGTCGTGAAAAATTTATGACTGTTATTTGGAAATTAGCCATCATTTCAAAATTAACCGAAATTTAATTACTTTATCAAGCGAAAATAAAATCCAAATAATAATATTCTTACTTAAAATCTGGAATAACTCCAGCATATAATGCTAGAGTTTGAATGTCTTACGTATGAAATTCCAGCATATATGCTGAAGTTTTATATAGAAATGAAATCAGGTAGCCACTTTAAAGGGCTATTATTTAGATATTAGTCAATACATTCTGAATTTTAATTTTTTTAGTTTAATTTTTCAATACAAACTAAACATCTTAATTTGTCCAGAAATTAAGATTTTTAGTCAAAATTTTCCAGGACAAATTAAGTGTTATACCTGCATATTATGCTAAACCAAAACATGTGAGTTATCGTCATGGTACTTCTGAAACATGGTATACCGGATGTACTGGTGCTATGCTAGGAGGAAATACAAGCCTATAAACAACCTCTCTAACTTTTTCCAAGATATAGAACAGACCAATAAACCTGGGGCTGAACTTGCCGTTCTTCCTAAACCACATCACGCCCTTCTTAGGCGACACTCGGAGAACCTTCTACCCACCATATAGGCTACATCTCGAACCTTCTTTCCTTGTTTCAACTAAAGTCATTTTATCTAGTTTTTATCTTCACATTAACAATTATTACTTTTCAATAATTTCGCAAACATTGGTTATTTTTCAAAGCATCCCACGCTAGTGTAACTAAGTAGTTATTCTATAACTGTTCTCTCTGGAAGCTAAAAAAGGGAAAACAAAATCAAAACTTAACTTTTAGAGTTCCAAAAGTTAAGTATAGAAAAGTAATAAAATACAGTTGCAAGAGTCGGACAAAATTTTCATGTTCAGAATCGATCACTGAAGTCTACCTTTTATAAGAAAACTGCATCTTTTCCATTTATAATAATATGTTGACTTAACATAATTTCTTGACTCTTGAGCCATCTTTTACATTAAATGCAACGTAGCATTTTCAAGGACAAAACAAAACATATATAAAAAGGAGATGAGATTTGTTAGAGAAGAAAAGGGAAATTGAATTGCTTNAGTGTTGACTGTTCTCTTGATTTTGTTATGGCACATAAAGACTGAGCTGGATTGACAGCCTTACGGTATTCATATATTGTGGTTGGTTTCATTGTGAAATGATTTGGTTAAAGATTATGGTATATGTTGTTTCCTTCTTACAATTGTTGAGACAAAGGTGTTGTGAAAGACTTGGCGTGAATTGTGAAAGTTTTGATAATTATACAAATATATATGACTGTGATAATGATGGACAGGGGAAATAAATATGATTGCGATAAGGATGGACAGGGAAAATATAAATATATGACAGTGATAAGGGATGATATTTATGTTTTACTGATTTCAATACAAAGATTTGAAAATTTATTGTTTTACTTTACTGTTTCTCATATTATGCACATATGGTTGTTTTAAAGTGAAGTTTGAAAATTTAGAAATTCGTGTGAGACCTTGGTTACAGCTCAGGCCCGGAATAGGCGATTGGGTTATTTTATTCATTGTTGCAGTTTATCTTTCTTGTTTGTGCAGAATTGTTTTATTGTTTTATTATATATATATTGTTACATGTTAAGTTATAGTTGCCCGGCCTTAGCCTCGTCACTACTTCGTCGAGGTTAGGCTCGACACTTACTAAGTACATGGGGTCGGTTGTACTGATACTACACTCTGCACTCTTTTGTGCAGATTCAGGTACCGTCAGAATTAGGATATTTTAGTAATTATCATCATTCATTCGGAGACACGAGGTAGATTTGCTGGCGTCCGCAGATTCCTGGAGTCTTCTCCTAGTTTTATAGATATTGTTTTATGATATTCGAAACAGTTATATTATTTCTTTCAACCCATTATTTGTAGTTTTTTTTAGTACTTCGTGAATTGTGACACCAGACCCTGGGGTAGACTTATAGTTATTTATTTAGTTCGTGGCTAGGCTTAATTACTCGTTCATTATTTTATTTGTGACTTTATTTATCTGAAATTAAATAGACTTAGTTTTTTTTTAATTTATTCTATTATAATTAAATAAACTTTAATAGAAATTAATTAAACCGGTTCTAATATTGGCTTGCCTAGCAAATATGATGTTAGGCGTCATCACGATCCCTAAGGTTGAGAATTTGGGTCGTTCCAAAATATCTCTTCCCTTTAATTGTATCGTAGGGTAAAAATCATTTTGATAGTCGAATTTTGCTTTTATTTAAAATTAAAGTCTTCCTCCAATTTTAATGTCTATTATTCGTTTTTCCAATAATAAAAATTCTTTTCACAATGTTCAAAACAATTCCAATGTCTAATGCAATGTGCTTGATTCTAAGCAAAGATAATATTCAAAACAACGGTAAATGTGGCTTACTTATTTACTTAAACGTGGCTTCACTATATATTTATGGCGAGTCTGATCACAAAGCCACATGGCCTTTCCTGTCGGAGACACGTAAGCAAATGTTGAAATAAACAAGAGTTGATTATTTTCTCAAATATATTATGGTAACTAATGAACTAATCTTTGGGGTAAAGATATGAATGTTTTTTTAAAACAATAAAAAGATGGAGATGAGGGGTTGGAAAATGGAATAGGACAAATTGGCAGTGGGTGTGAAATAAAGCAAAGGACGGTCAAAATACACAAACAAGGAAGTCGATGTGTATGGTTAGTAGCAGAAGTACAGAGGTATGTTCAGCTTTATAGTTTTTCCTCATTTGGAAATTCAGATTGTTCTGTATTTTTCTATATAACAAAGTGCGGTCTGTTTACAAATATTCATGACTCACACTTGTCTCTTGCTTTCTCATTAGAAAAAAATGCGTTCTCTCATTCATAGCTGCTTGGTAAAAACTGCAATGCAACCGCAACACCAATCTCATCAAAACCCTCTTTGGTTATTATTTCTTCTTGTACTTGTTCCGCTCGCATTCTATATTGTACTGAATTTAGCCATTCATTTGAAAATTAGATGGATAAATTTATGGTCGGAGATCATATTTTTTGTAACGGTGGGCGCGGAGGCTTTCGTGACAATGCGCTCACAGTTTCCACTTTCAAACAAAGTCATGTTGATCCATGCTGCTGTGACTTTGGCAACTTCAGCCGGGGCTGTGATTTGTGTCGGAATTGACATTGATCTGAATGTGAGGAACAAATTACCCATGCAGGGTAAGAGAGAAAGGAACGGTAGCAACCGTTGTGTTAAAATGTGCAACTGGTGTAAAGACATTTGGGTAACTGTTAAAGTTGTGTCAAAAGGGGACAAGATTAGAGTTGCTGCTGGTATTTTGCAAGTTGTCGTTAGATTTTGTGAGGTGGTGGCCAGGGCTTCGTGTGTACAGAAGGGTTGCAAGGGAAAGGTCCTTGAGTTCAACTTCTCAATAATTCCTTTACTCTTAGCTTTTGCTTGTTTTGCAAAAAGACCATTTCGCCAATTCAAAGATACGGTCACTGCTGTGAGCTGTATAATGGTAGGAGATTATGTAAGGGATGAAGCTCAAGTTCCACCACCCTCTACTGATTTCTTGAATACCATAATTGATCTCCCTCTTGCAAATCATGTACGTATAGTAATATTTACTATATATATATTCTTTTAATTTAGTGAAACGTTTATTATATAACAACCACTTCAACTTGCAGACCCAACGTATTACCAAATCATTTGATATGTGGAGCCTTAATGTAAGAAGAGAAGGGGAAACAAGAGGCGTGAATTTCAATATGATTGAAATGAAAGGAATTATCAATGCCCCAGGAATTTGGAAATTCCCTCCAGCGGACTTTGTCCTTTTATATTTCTCTCTGGTGGATGAGAATAGCTTTGACCGAGTGAACCAAACCGTAAGTAATAGTATTAAATATTCTCATTCTTATATAACTGATTTCAAGTGGGTTTTTTTTTTTTTTCGTCTTTTGCAGTGGACACAATTTTTGAGAAATCATGCTCCAGGAGTTCCTATTGTTTTGGTTGGGAGAGACCTCGGTAAAATTGATATAATATTAAGAGCATGTTCTTAAAATAAATTGCTTTGAAATGTAAAAATGTGTTCTTTTGACTTTTAAAAAGGTGTGTTCATGTACAGGTACAAGGAATGCCAGGCTAAATAACCAGCAGCAGCAGGAAAACTTGACTTTTGTCAGTAAGGATCGGGTAAAAACTCTTTTGGTTCAATTTTTTTTTTTTTTTTTTTATGAAAACTATAAGTTAACGTATTTGTTTTATGTGACAGGGATATGCACTTGCTTGCCAGATCAATGCCCTAGCATATTTGGAGTGTAGTACTGATAACCATGAGAGCCTTTCTGACCTGCTTAAAAAGATTGAAGAACTAGCATCTTAGTATATTGTTAACTAAAAGGGTATTGGAAATTTTCCAAATTTTTTATCCTTTACCCTAGTGGCCGGTTGTTCTCTTTGTTGTGTAATAGTATTAATATTTTTGGTGAACTCTTTTTCAGTTGTTTAATAGTATTAGTATTTTTGGTGAACTCTTTTTCATTTTCGGCAAAGTGGGTTTGTATGTAGTACTATTATGATGCTTTAGTTAATTAATTAATTGCTATTTAAATTACTAGCATTCGATATGATAGCTAGGATGTTATTTCAATTATAAATTATTTTTGCTTTGTTGGAAAATAGAGTGACGTACATTTCATTTGCATCATATAATTTGCAACTGATGGTTTATGTAATTCCCGTCTGTTAAAATTTATTCTGTAAAAGCAATCTGCATATCTTGTATATATGTCAGTAATTAGATAGTTTTTTTTACCTTATTCAAATATTTGCTTCAAGATTAAACTCATTGGCTTGCACACCTGCTTTCTGGTAATATTTGATTAAGTTCATACATTATTTATTTGCCAGTC
>ML394507.1:0-82981 GCA_005239525.1 Nicotiana knightiana
TATTTCTGTTGTTTTCGGTTCTATTTTCTTAATCTTTTTTATTGCATGTTTTATTGTTGATTACTGTTTTTATTTATTATTCATTATGTTGCTTAAATTAATTAAGTAATTAAAAAGATTTAATCAAGATAAAGTAAAAACATTGTAGTTTAATTTATTTTTCCTTTTTTCTTTCTATTTTTTCTAAATTTTATTATCATTATATGTTTTTTTTATTAGTTCTGCGTTTATTTTTAGTATTACTTCTTTGTTTTTTATTTTGTTAAATTAATTACCATTATTTTCTATTTTAATAATGTTTCGTTTGGTTAAGAATTGTGCCTCACTGAAGTGGCCCGTTCTATTAGGCCCATAACTTTTAAAAATCTTAGGAGCCCAAGTCTTTAGGTCAAGAGTCACCTGACTTAGGCCCAGAACCAATCTGGTTCTGAGGTAATTCCAAGGCCTTAAGGGTCAATTTTGGAATTATAATTCTGAAATCTTTCAGAAAATACTAGAAAGTTCTAGAATAAGGGACATCCCTCCCAATACTGTGTAGGAAAATAGGGATAAGATAAAAAAAATCTAAAAATTGGACACTTGTCTATTTTCTGAGATAAGGAAGGCACTAGAAATTGGACAACTGTCCATTTCTGTTAAGAAAGATGCCATTTCCCTAATTTTTAGGGAATTCTGGCAGATTCTTTTGTACCTTAATTCTTATTCATTTTCACTTCTTCACTCTATAAATACACTCTTCCTTTTTCATTAAAGACAGATTTTAACACACATTAAGATAACTATACATTTCTGGGATAGACTCACAGTGAAATAGCTACGCATACTTACACACAAAAGCACACAAAAATTTTTTAGACTGCCTTAAGATTTTGCTCTCTTTCAGAAGAAAAACTTCTGAAAATCAACCTTGATCTTTCAGAATAAAAAATACATTCCTTTCCTATTTTTAAAATCTGGTTGTCTCGTTATTCTACCGTGTTTCGTTGTTGTTGTTGCTTTACTTCAAGTTTAGAGACTTATTTTCTTATCTGATTGTTTTCTTGCTGCTATAAAACTATTTTCTTTTTAAAAATGTAAATTTTTATTTTTGCTAGTTATCAAGAACTTCTACTTTATCTGAGTACTGCATGAATCATGTGTTTGAAGTTGTTTGGTTGAGAGTTGTATGTAAAATCATTTTAGATTTAATTATGTATACTGTTTAAATCATCCGAGTTATAGTAGCTTTATGTTAAAGTGTTCAAAAAAAAAATTATAAAAATATGTTTAAAGATTTAGGTAGTCATAATAACTGTACGTTTGAATAGTAAAAACAAGAAAAACAATTTTTTTAGAAAGTTGGTTAGATTAGTAGTAGGCAGATTTGTTATCACTATCCATGTTAGTAAGATGTAATAATTTAGTTCAGTTTTATATTATATCATCTCATGCAATGCATTAGTTAGTAGCTTTACTATGTCGTTAAACGATCAAACATAGTAATTCTGATTGCTGTTAGTTTAAAATCATGAAAAAACTAGATTTTTACAAGTAAGTTAAATAGTAACCATAATACATTTTCAGACCCAAAACCAATTAGGTTCATGGTATTCTATTCTGATTTTCTGCTAAATAAAATGAGTTGATTAAAGGCCTTTACACTTTAAGGTTTTCAAATACAAATGAGTTTCAAACTTATCACTTCAACATAAGTTATTCTAAGAAGAGAGGACTCGGGCAATTAGTAGGAAAAATCATCAAATTTAACCAGCTTTTTTATTTACTCTATTTGCATTCCAAAATCCCTTTAACTTCTATTTTAAAAGATAAACAATAGGAAAAATTTTGCAATTGCTGTTACAAACATTAAACTCGTTCAAATAAGTACAAATTGGGGCAGAATCACTTGGACTCATTATCACCAGGCCCATATTTGTTTAGTTAAAATTTATTTGGTTGTCATAAAATGAACATTGGGCCAGAGTCATCTGGACTCATTATTAGGCCCAAATCTTCCTGAATTAAATGTGTTTACTTGATTGAATGCTTAATTGGGCCAGAGTCATTTGGACTCCATGATCACTAGGCCCGAATCATTTTGGACTAAATTGATTTAACTGATTTTGAATATAGATCCAACTGAAAATTAATACATGAATTGCCCCCATTTGATTCAAACAAACATTTCATATAATATTGAATCTTTACACCTAGTCACACGACATAGGGTATTTAGCTTAGTAGACATAAGCATAACTTAATGTATTTATAATCGACTTAATTATTGCAATTATGTACACGCACGCATGACATAGTTGTGATGCCAAAAGCAAACCAAGGTACATATTCACGTGACCGTGGTCAAACCATCTTAGTAAACAAAATGCATTAATCAAACACTCGTATAAATGCTTTAGGAGAAAATTTTTAAATTACTACCGTGATTGCATACATATTCGCGTGATGTGATCCTGATATTTAATTAAATTCAAGATACGCGTTCGCGCGACTTTGACCATACTTTTTCTGAAATAAACTAAGCGTCGTGAATTGTGTACACATACGTGTGACATGATTTTTGACACACATTAAGAACAAAACGAGTATACGTACGCGTAACTCGCATTAAGATAATCCTTTAGATAAATCAGGTAATTAAAAGCGGTAAAAGGTAACTATACATAGGTCCTAAAATATGTAGTTAAACAATTTAAGCCAAGTAGAAATCACTAAGTGACCGTGCTGAAACCACGGAATTCGGGAGTGCTAACACCTTCTCTCGGGATAACAGAATTCTTTACCCAGTCTTCTGGTTGCGCATACTTTTAATGGAGTCAAAATTTCCTCGATTTGGGATCTACATAAATAAGTGGTGACTAGAAACATCGTAAATAAATAATTTCGAGTGGAGACTCTTATTTAAATAATTCCAAATTCGAATCATGTCACTTAAATTGGAAAAACTCCCTTATCCCACCCCTATCGGGAAAAAGGAGGTGTGACAGAGTTGCTGATTGTTCCTCGAACTCTGAGGGTTGTTGTTGTGATATGTGTGTTCGGCATATTCTGTGTTTGGCATATTCTGTATTGTGAACAATGGGTAGTATTAACGGAACCAGTAATAATAGTGCTATTGATTCCTCGATTCCAATGTTCCTCCATCCCTCCGATATACCTGGGATTTCCTTAGTCCACACACCTTTCTCTTGTACTAGTTTGGTGGGTGGAAAAGAAGTATAATTGTTTCTTTGTCTGCTAAGAATAAAATTGGTTTCGTAGATGGTACTTGCCCCAAACCTACTAAAAATTCTCCACACATTAAACAATGGAACAAATGTAACAATATGTCTTTATTGATCAGTTCACTTTCTCCAGAAATTGCTGAGAGTATCTGGGACCAATTAAATAAAAGATATGGGGCAGTTAATTGGACGAAGGTTTTTCAGATAAATAAAGAGCTTGCTTCCACTATGCAAGGAGCTCTTGACATAGCTTCCTACTTCAACAAACTTAAGAAAATATTGGATGAACTAAGGGTAATGCGTGTTGATACCCAAATTTTTCCTATATTATTTTTAAAATGCGTATATATATCCAAAATAATGCATGAGCATCGATTAATATTATTCCATAATTTCTGCATTTTCAAAGGATTTTTAATTAATTTATCCTAGTAATTTTATTATATAAATAATTACTAATTGCATCATAAATGGTTTTATGATAATTTTATTGCTTAATTTTATCATTTATATTTATATTAAGCTTTAATTATACTAATTGCATCATAAATGGTTTTATGATAATTTTATTGCTTAATTTTATCATTTATATTTATATTAAGCTTTAATTATTTCTTGAATAGCCATATTTATATTTCTTAGGTTATAATTGTAAGAACATTGTAATAATTTCCCGTATGGGCATAATTACTTTATTTTACAAGAAAATGACCTTCTATATTTTTATAATATTAAGTAATTGTTTTAAATCATTTTTATGCATAATGTCACGACCCAATCTCCCTCCGTTGGTGTAACGATCCGACCGGTTGTTTTGCGTTATCGGACCCCGTTCCCCTAAATGAAACTTCCCATAGTGACTTATTTTGATTTATGACTTGCGGGGACGGGTGGTTCGGGATTCGGAAGAGCTTAGAGCGATATTGAAACACTTAGTTCCTTAAGGTTGGCCTTTTTGGCCAAGTTTGACTTCGGTCAACATTTTTAGTAAGCAACCTCGGAATCGAGTTTCGACGGTTCATGTAGCTCCGTATGATGATTTCAGACATGGGCGTATGTTCGAAATGGGTTTTGAATAACCCGGGAGCGTTTCGGCGCCCAATATCGAAATAAGAATTTCCTTAAGTTCATATTGTGGTTTGGGACATGTTTTTGTGTTATAGAGATTCCAAATAGAATTTCGAGACCAGGAGTAGTTCCGTTAAAATTTGGTGTCATTCCGAGTAGTATAGGTCGGTTCGGCGCATTGTTAGCGAATTCTAGAAACTTAAAGTTCCTAAGTTTGATTCTAGGGGTTTTGAGTTTTAGCGGTGTTGTGGGTGTTTCGAAGGCTTGAGCGAGTCCGTATTATGATTTGGGACTTGTTGGTATATTTGGACGGGGGCTCGGGAGGGCCCAGGTGCCTCTCGAGCACCAAACGAGGCCAAAAACCAGCTGAAGCAACTGTTGGTGCACCTGTTCTGGTGCGACCGCAGGTGCGGTTGCCCAGTCACAGGTGCGGGACCGCTCTTGTGGTCCCAGCCTCGCAGGTGAAACCCCTAGGTGGGCTGCCTAGTTGTCACAGGTGCGGGCCATTTCCCCATAGGTGCGGAGCCGCAGGTGCGGACTCCTGCCTGCAGGTGCGAGCCCAAGCCCCTTGGCCCTCTTCCGCAGGTGCGAGTCCTTTCTCGCATGCGCGAAATCGCAGGTGCAGTCGTCGAGTCGCAGCTGCGGAAACCCCTGTAGGCAGTAAGGTCTTTAAATTCGGGATTATCCCATTTGTACTCCATTTTCTTCCACCATAGACGATCTTGAGAGCTTGGAAAAGAGTCCCACGACCTAGCTACTAAAAGGTAAGTGAATTCTATCCTAAAGTTAGTTAATGCATGAATTCCTAGTTGAATTTAACTACATAATTAGTGGAAAATTAAGAATTTGGGTAGTAACCTAGGGCTTTCGAGAATTGAGAGAATTACCCGTGAATTGGCTATGAATTCATACAAAAATCATATATTAACGATCCTTAGGTTATGGGTGAGTGTTTCCTTCGAGCATTTTCGAAATCCGAGCATGCGGGCCTGATGTTGGATTTTGGGATTTCTTCAAGAATGATGCATTTGACTAAATAGTAGGAGAATTCCATTCTTTGAGTATAATTTGATATATTTACGTAATATTTAATTAGTTTCGAGTCATTGGGAGACGAGTTTGGATTTTCGGGTGCGTTCTTGGTCCGGGAAGTAGATTCGACATGAGGTGAGTCTCCTTTCTAACCTCGTAAAAGGGAATTGTCCCTGTAGATGATTTAAATGCTATGTGTGATGTTTGTGGGGGCTACGTACGTACAAAGTGACGATAGTCCGTACGTAGAGGCTATTATTATTATGTCCGGATAGTTGGGCCCACATCATGCCTTGTGTATTCCTTGAAATGAATTATATGCTTAATGAATTAAATGTTACATGTAGATTATTTCCCTGAAATCATGGAATTTGAGAAATTTTAAGGAATTGTTCACTTAAAAGTAATTTAAAAAGAATATTGTGTGTGCATGTGACCGCTTCGCAATTTACATTCCGCGAGCGGAGTGTGATTTCCCCTACTCTCATGGGAGCGGGCCGTACGCCATGGCGGATTGAAAGATGCACTTATGGTTTGGGCCGTTCGACCCTCGGCACTGCGCATATATGATTATTTTATGGCTCAGACCGGTTGTCCTTATCCCGTATGCGCATGATAAATTGTTACTGAATTCATGGATATTGATTTGATAGATATTTGGGGGAAGATGAAGTATTAATTTTTTATTTACTTCCATTATTTACTTGGATTTCAGTGCCTTATATATTTGCTTCTTCACTACCTTTACATGCCTACCATTTTCATCATATTCTGTTAAATTACAATATTGGACCTTAGTGAGTGTCAAGTCGACCTCTCGTCAGTACTTCTTCGAGATTAGACAGGATACTCACTGGGTACATATATATTTATGTACTCATGCTACGCTTCTGTACTTAATTGTACAGGTCTTGACGTTGGTGCATCTGGTTGTCAGACCGGAGCTTGATTCTGATTATAGTGGGACCTGACTTCACAGTGGCTGCTTCTCCTGGCGATCTCCGATAGCACCATGGAGTTTCTTTTGCTTATTTCTTGACTATTTCTTTCAGATAGTGGGACTGTATATTACATCTTTTGTATATTCTGTTGCTATGCCCGTAGGACTTGTGACACTGGTTCTTGGCACACACACGTGGTAGTTATTATGGATTACGAGTCTGTATATATGTTGGATTATGCCTCCTTATGAATGCTTTTGATTTAAACTGGCGAATGATCCTTTTTAATTTATGTTATAAGCTTTAAAAATTGGTATAAGCTGAAATGTTTAATCAAATAAGAAAGAACCCCTAGTAAATTGAGTGTTGGCTTGCCCGACCCCGCTGTTGGTCGCCATCACGACCTGAGTTAGGATTTTGGGTCATGACAACATGGTATCAAAGCACTAGCTTCACGTAAGTCTCACGAGTCACAGGCAAACCCAGTAGAGTCTTGCAGATCATTACGAAGACATCTGTTATTATATTCAGGAGGCTATATGGTGTTAGGAAACCTCTCCTTATTCTTATTCTATGGTGCAGTCGATGGTTTACTAAATCTCATTCTTCTATTCTCTCACAGATGGCGAGGATGCGTGCATATGATGTTCCAGACTCGGGAGGGGCCGCTACCCCCGTTATCCGAGGCCGTGGCAGAGGCTGGGGGAGGGCACCGGCCCGAGGTAGGGGACAAGGGCGTCCAAAGCTATTCCGGTTGCACCACCACCAGAGGATCCTATCATAGAGGAGCAGGACGAGGTTCCCCCAGCAGATCCTGCTCCAGTATACTTCATGACGGCGCTAGGCTTCTAGGAGGTCATGGGCCGTATGATGAGATTTATGGACACTATGTCCCAGGCTGGTTTATTTCCAGCAGATCCAGCCGCTTCTCAGGCGGGAGGGGGAGTCCAAACTCCTACTGCCCAGGCTACAGGCCAGACAGCAGCATTACATCATACCCCGCGTACACTGCCCGTAGGTGGGGTCCAACCTGTTGCAGCAACACATGAACCCAGACCAGCTGCGGACAACGATCTGCAGAAGTTATTGGATAGTTGGACTTGATTTCACCCTCCAGTCTTCGAGGGTGAGTGAGGCGAGGATGACCAGGATTTTGTGGACATGTGTAGGGACAGACTGCACAACATAAGGATACTGGAGTCCCATGGAGTGTATTTCACTACCTTCCAGTTGGAGGGTAGAGCTCGTAGGTGGTGGCAGTCCTATATTCTCAGCAGGACAACAGATTCTCCTCCTGTCACTTGGGAGAAGTTCACGCAGATGTTTCTGGATAGATATATCCCACCCTCTGAGAGGGAAGAGCTGTGGTATCAGTTTGAGCGGCTAGAGCAAGGACATATGTCAGTGATAGATTATGAGGCCATATTTGCAGAGTTGTCTCGCCATGCACTCATGATACTACCTATTGATGCAGAGAGGGTGCGGAGATTTATGGCTGGGTTGCATCCAGGTATTAGTGCCACCATGGACCGAGAGGTGGAGATGGGTACTTCTTATCAGCTCGTGGTAGAGATTACTCGAAGGATAGAGGGTATCAGTCGAAGAGCAGGGAGCAGTGGCAGCAGGACAAGAGGACTAGATTCTCCGAAGATTTCATAGGTGCCCCAGTTAGGGGCAGATGTCAGTTTAGCAGTAGTTAGCCCAACATGCCTTCATATTCTGCACCTCCACCACCTCCCCGAGGTGTTCCAGCGAGGCCTCATTTTAGCGCCATGCCAGAGCGTTCCTATCGTCCTCCAGCCATTCAGAGTTCACCCAGTGATTATCCCAGTCATCCGAGATCCTCCAACCCCTACTTCATTGCTATGCCAGAGGGATCACATCACCCTCTGGCCATTCAGGGTTCTTCTTCGGGGCAGCAGAATATGGTACCTGGAGGTTGTTATGAGTGTGGGGAGCCAGGTCATATGAGGAGGCATTGTTCCAGGTTTCGGGGCAAGGCCGTGCAGCAGGTTTATCAGCCGATGGGTCCAACACCAGCAGTCCGGCCACCTAAAGGTGGAGGATAGGTCGGCAGGGGTCGTCCTAAAGGTGGAGGCCAGTCAGGGGAATTCACTCTGGTGGAGCTCAGTCTTCCGGTACTCCAGCTAGATTCTATGCCATTCTGGCCAGATTAGATGCAGTGACCTTAGACACCGTGATCACAAGTATTATCTCAGTATGTGGTAGAAAGGCTACAATATTATTTGATCCAGTATCCACCTATTCATATGTTTCAGCATTATTTACTCATTTTATGGATGCTCCTCTTGAGTCCTTGGGTTATCCTATATATGTGTCCACTCCTCTGGGCGATTTTGTGGTGGTAGATCGGATCTCTCGGTCTTGTGTGATCACATTATGTGGATTCGAGACCAGAGCAGACCTTTTATTGCTCGACATGGTCGATTTTGAGGTTATTCTAGGGATGGATTGGCTATATCCTTATCATGCCGTGCTAGATTGCCATGCCAATACTATTACTTTAGCCATGCTCGAGTCGACTAGGCTGGAGTGGAGAGGTTCCTCAGTTAGTGCACTCAGTAGGGTTATTTCATTCCTGAAGGCTCGACATATGGTCGAGAAGGGTTGTCTGGCCTATCTTGCTTATGAGCGGGACACCACCCCCGAGTCTCCGACAATTGATTCAGTGCCAGTGGTTCGAGAGTTTGCTGATGTATTTCCTTTAGACCTCCCAGGCATGCCTCCGGATCGAGATATTGATTTCTGCATTGATTTAGCTCCAGTCACCCAGCCTATATCTATTCCTCCGTACCGTATGGCTCCGAAAGAGTTGAAGGAGTTGAAGGAGCAGCTTGAGAAGGTGTTGGCTAAGGGGTTCATCAGACCGAGTGTATCGCCGTGGGGTGCTTCAGTTCTTTCGTGAGGAAGAAGGATTGGTCCATACAGATGTGTATTGATTACCGCCAGTTGAACAAGGTCACCATTAAGAACAAGTATCCCTTGCCGCACATCGATGATTTGTTTGACAAGTTGTAGGGTGCTCGGGTGTTTTCTAAGGTTGATTTGAGATCAGGATACCATCAGTTGAAGATTCAGGCCTCGGATGTTCCGAAGACTGCTTTTTGTACGGGATATGGCAACTATGAGTTCCTGGTGATGTCCTTTGGCTTGACTAATGCCCCAGCATCATTCATGGACTTGATGAATAGGGTGTTCAAGTCGTGTATTGATTCCTTTGTCATTGTTTTTATTGATGACATCTTGATTTACTCACGTAGCTTGGGGCAGCACGAGCAACATTTGAGAGTTGTGCTCCAGACTTTACGGGAACAGAAGCTATATGCTAACTTCTCTAAGTGTGAGTTCTGGTTGGATTCCATAGCATTCTTGGGGCATGTGGTATCCAGAGAGGGTATCAAGGTTGATCCTCAGAAGATCAAGGCATTTCAGAGTTGGCCGCGTCCTACTTCAGCTACAGAAATCAGGAGCTTTTTGAGCCTAGCAGGTTATTATCGACGATTTGTGGAGGGGTTCTCTTTGATTGAAGCTCCATTGACTAGATTGACACAGAAGAATGCCCCGTTCCGGTGGTCTGACGAGTGTGAGGCGAGCTTTCAGAAGCTCAAGGAGGCATTGACTTCTGCACCAGTCCTGGTATTGCTTCTAGTTCTGGGATGTACACTGTATATTGCGATGCTTCACGCATTGGCTTGGTGTATGTGTTGATGCAGGAAGGGAGAGTTATTGCTTATGCTTCGCGCAATCTGAAGGTTCATGAGAAGAATTACCCTGTGCACGATTTGGAGTTGGCGGCGATTGTTCATGCCCTTAAGATTTGGAGGCACTACTTGTATGGGTGTCCTGTGAGGTTTATACAGACCACCGTAGCTTGTAACACTTGTTCAAGCAGAGAGATATTAATTTGAGGCAGCGCAGATGGCTTGAGTTGTTGAAGGATTATGATATCACCATTATTTACCATCCGGGCAAGGCAAATGTGGTAGCATATGCCTTCAGCAGGAAGGCAGAGAGTATGGGCAGTTTGGCTTATATTGCAGCAGAGGAGAGACCTCTAGCCTTGGACATTCAGTCCTTGGCTAATCGCCTGGTGAGATTAGACCTATCAGAGCCTCGTCGAGTTTTAGCACATGTGGTTGCTCAGTCTTCGTTATTGGGGAAGATTAAGGCCCGACAGTTCGATGATCCATGCTTAGCAGAGCTTCGGGAGACAGTGGTACAGGGTGGTGCCAAGGAGATTACTATTGGCGAGGATGGTGTTCTGAGACTTCAGGGCCGTTTATGTGTTCCTAATGTTGATGGACTGAGGGAGAGGATTCTATAGGAGGCACACAGTTCTCGGTATTCTGTTCATCCTGGTGCTATGAAGATGTATCGTGATTTGAAGCAGTATTGCTGGTGGAGGCGGATGAAGAGGGAAATTGTGGAGTATGTGACTAGGTGTCTTAATTTCCAGCAGGTGAAGTATGAGCACCAGAGGCCAGGAGGCCTACTTCAGCAGATGCCCGTTCCTGAGTGGAAATGGGAGCGCATCACTATGGACTTCGTGGTTAGATTGCCTCGGACTTTGCGGAAGGTTGACGCGATTTGGGTCATTGTGGATAGATTGACCAAATTGGCACATTTCATTCCTGTAGCTACTACATATACTTCTGAGAGTTTAGCCTAGATCTACATTCGGGAGATAGTCCGGTTGCACGGTGTGCCGGTGTCCATTATATCAGATCGAGGTCCTCAGTTCACCTCGAACTTCTGGAGAGAATTGCATAGTGAGATGGGTACCCAAATAGACCTTAACACAACATTTCACCCTCATATTGATGGCCAGTCGTAGCGTATAGTTCAGATATTGGAGGACATGCTCAAGGCATGTGTGATTGACTTCGGAGGTTAGTGGGACCATTTCTTGCCTTTGATCGAGTTTGCTTACAATAATAATTATCAGTCCATCATCGAGATGGCTCCATTTAAGGCTTTGTATGGTCGGCGATTCCGTTCTCCTATCGGGTGGTTTGATCCTGGCGAGGCTAAGTTATATGGCACCGACCTGGTTAGAGATGCTTTGGAGAGGGTGAAGTTGATTCGGGAGAGGCTCCGCACAGCACAGTCTAGACTGAAGAGTTACACGGATCAGAGGGCGCGTGATGTATCATTTATGGAGGGAGACAAGGTTCTGTTGAAGGTCTCGTCGATGAAGGGTATTATGAGGTTCGGGAAGAAGGGAAAGTTGAGCTCGAGGTTTATAGGTCCCTTCGAGGTGTTGAGGCGTGTTGGGGAGGTTGCTTATGAGCTAGCTTTACCTCCCAGTTTATCAGGAGTTCATCCGGTCTTTCATGTATCCATACTCCGGCGGTACCACGCCGACTTCTCTCATGTGGTTAATTTCAACACTATTCAGTTGGATGAGAGGTTGGGCTATGAGGAGGATCCAATTGCTATTATTGGTAGACAAGATCGCCCCTTGCTCCTCTTCCGCAAGTGCGAGTCCTTTCTTGTAGGCGCGAGACCGCAAGTGTGGTCGTCGAGTCGCAGGTGCGGAAACCTCTGTAGGCAGTAAGATCTTTAAATGCGGGATTATCCCATTTTCACTCCATTTTCTTCAACCATAGACTACCTTGAGAGCTTGGAAAAGAGTCCCACGACCTAGCTACTAAAAGGTAAGTGAATTCTATCCTAAAGTTAGTTAATGCATGAATTCCTAGTTGAATTTAACTACCTAATTAGTGGAAAATTAAGGATTTGGGTAGTAACCTAGGGCTTTCGAGAATTGAGAGAATTACCCGTGAATTGGCTATGAATTCGTACAAAAATCATATATTAACGATCCTTCGGTTATGGGTGAGTGTTTCCTTCGAGAATTTTCGGAATCCGAGAATGCGGGCCCGAGGTTGGATTTTGGGATTTCTTCAAGAATGATGCATTTGTCTAAATAGTAAGATAATTTGCTTTGAGTATAATGTTATATATTTACATAACGTTTGATTAGTTTCGATTCCTTAGAAAACAAATTTGGAGTTTCGGTAGCGTTCTTGGTCCGGGAAGTAGATTCCACATGAGGTGAGTCTCCTTTCTAACCTCGTAAGAGGGAATTGTCCCCGTAGGTGATTTAAATACTATGTGTGATACTTGTGGGGGCTACATATGTACAAAGTGATGAGAGTCCGTACGTAGCGGCTATTATTATTATGTTCGGGTAGTTAGGCCCACATCATGCCTTGTGTCTTCCTTGAAATGAACTACATGCTTAATGAATTAAATGTTACATGCGGCTTATTTCCCTGAGATCGTGGAATTTGTGAAATTTTAAGGAATTGTTCACTGAAAAGTAATTTAAAAAGAATATTGTGTGTGCATGTGACCGCTTTGCAATTTATATTCCGCGAGCGGAGTATGATTTCCCCCACTCTCATGGGAGCGGTTCGTATGCCACGGCGGATTGAAAGATGCATTTATGGTTCGGGCCGTTTGACCCTCGGCAGTGCACATACATGATTATTTTATGGCTCAGGCCGGCTGTCCTTATCCAGTATGCGCATGATAAATTGTTACTGAATTTATGGATATTTATTTGACAGATATTTGGGGGAAGATGAAGTAGTAATTGTTTATTTACTTCAAATATTTACTTGGATTTCAGTGCCTTATATATTTGCTGCTTCACTACCTTTACATGCCTACCATTTTCATCATATTCTGTTAAATTATATTGTTGGACCTTAGTGAGTGTCAAGTCGACCTCTCGTCACTACTTCTTCGAGATTAGAGAGGATACTCACTGGGTACATATATATTTATGTACTCATGCTACGCTTCTGTACTTAATTGTACAGGTCTTGACGTTGGTGCATCTGGTTGTCAGACCGGAGCTTGATTCTGATTATTGTGGGACCTGACTTCACGGTGAGCTGCTTCTCCTGGCGATCTCCTGCAGCACCATGGAGTTTCTTTTGCTTATTTCCCATCTATTTCTTTTAGACAATGGGATTGTATATTACATCTTTTGTATATTCTGTTAGTATGCCCGTAGGACTTGTCACACTAGTTCTTGGCAGACACACGTGGTAGTTATTATGGATTACGGGTCTGTCTATATGTTGTCTTACGCCTCCTTATGACCACTTTTGATTTAAACTGGCTAATGATCCTTTTTGATTTATGTTATAAGCTTTAAAACTTGGTATATGTTGAAATGTTTAATCAAATAAGAAAGAACCCTTAGTAAATTGAGTGTTGGCTTACCCGACCCCGCTGTTGGGTGCCATCACGACCTGAGTTAGGATTTTGGGTCGTGATAGTTGGGTATCGTGATAGCACCTAGTCTTAGGGACTAGGTAAGCCTAACATTTACTAAATAACTACAATAATAAAGGAAAATACAACAGTCTCGATATAGAATCTTGACAGAATTTACATTTTTCCAAAACTGGTAATACAAGTCATAAGCTCTACGAATTTTCTCTACAACTCCTAAATACAACTGTTTAGAAATAGTAAGAACAGTTGAATAAAAACAGGAAGGTGACTCCGAATCCTGCGAACGTAGCAGCAGGTTACCTTGAGTCTCCTCGGTAATACTCCGCGCAGCTACTAACAACAATTACCTGGATCTGCACACAAATTTACGCAGAAGTGTAATATGAGCACACCACAGCGGTGCCCAGTAAGTATCAAGACTAACCTCAGTGAAGTAGTGACGAGGACTAGTCAAGACACCACTGGACTAATAAATTAAACATGCATCAATATAGAAATGACCGAACATAATATCTATCTAAGATTTCAAGATATAATTAACAACACGACAATATAATGCGGAAGGAATTACCGAAAATTAATCAACGGAAAAATATAATAGTACATAGAAGAATGAACAAAAATACGAGCCAAAACCGAAAAATCACCACAAAATGAAAACGTTGGTAACTCATCACTGCGTCAATTTGTTCACATCAGGCCTTAGCCAATACATCTAATAAATTGGTGAAAACTTTTAAACCGCAGCTTATATTGAAGCTTTAAAGATATAATCATTCCACGATAGAACAATTTTCCTTGAAACATACTCTATCCGAATATACATATATATATATATATATATATACATATATATATATATATATATATATATACATACACACACACACACACACACACACACACACACATATATATATATATATATATATATTTTTTTAGATAGAGAAATCTTTAAAACATAGTTCTTTCAAAATACATGATTTTCAAATATACTCCCCCAATAAATGTATTTCAATATCATTTTCTGCAAGAAAAATACTTTTCAAATATCCCTTTGAAATAAAAATCTTTCTATCATAATCTCCCCAAGATAACTCTACCGGAACTCAGTCCGTAACTCAGAATTTGTCATGCAGTACAGGGGAAAAGCTCCCGGAATCTCGGCTGTAGTCCCAAGTTAAATATGCAATGCAGTACAGGAGGAAAGCTCCCGGAAATCTCGTCCGTATTTTCAATTTAAATATACAATGCAGTACAGGGGGAAAGCTCCCAGAATCTCGTCCGTAGTCCCAATTTAAATATGCAATGCAGTACAGGGGGAAAGCTCCCAGAATCTCGTCCGTAGTCCCAATTTAAATATGCAATGCAGTACAAGGGGAAAGCTTCCGGAATCACGTCCGTAGTACCAATTTAAATATGCCATGCAGTACAGGGGGAAAGCTTCCGGAATCTCGTCCGTAGTCCTAATTTAAATATGCAATGCAGCCAACTGAGGAAAACAACCAGAATGGGACAGAAAACAACACACATTGCCACAACATGCGCAAAAGCAACAAAAGACAGAATGCAAGGTGCGACGAGCAAAACAATACAAAGACTTGCCTAGTATGTATCAAGACTAACCTCGGTGAAGTAATGATGAGGACTAGTCAAGACACCCACTGGTCTAATAAAACGAACATGCATAAATATAGAAAATGACGGAATATGACATCAACATAAAGATTACACAATATAGTTAACTACATAACAATGCAATGCGGGAGGAATAAAAACAACAATAAACCGATGGAATGTCATAATATTACACAGAAGGATGGACGGGAACACATCCAAAAACCGAAACCCACAATACAGTAAGAACAAGTAGTAACTCGGCACTGCGATAAACTCCACCTCAGACCTTAGCCACAACTCCAACAATTTAATAAATTGTTCGAAGGTAATCCCTTCACCCACAAATTTATATTGAAAAATTTAAAGTATAATCCTTTTTTTTTATAGAAAACTTCTTTTGAAAGGGACTTTCTCCGACTACGTATATATACTTTACAGAAGGAAAGTCTTTAAATGTAATTTCTTCAAGATACATGTTTTTAAAATGTACTTTCCCAATAAATGTATTTAGAACTTAACTTCAAATAGAACAAGTGCACAACATCACCCTTCGTGCTTTTACTCTCGTCCTTCCCATAGAAATTGATAGATACGGCACGTAAATTAAGAAAATTAAGCAAGTAAAAGACATGTACAGTGCAACAACAATCGAGATAAAAGTCAAGTACATGAAAATAACAATAAGTCACACCAAATGTGTAAGTACAATAATAATAGCTCAAAGTAAAGGCACAGTGTATACACGGGGAAACATATATCACATAACGCATGTCCCTCGTCCTCACCTGCACGGAAACACCCTTCATGCCATGAACTCACAATAATATGGCATGGCATCACCCTTCGTGCATTAGCACTCACTCACAGTATCACGCACGACATCACACTTCGTGCTTTTACTCTCAATAATATGGCATGGCATCACCCTTCGTGCTTTTAATTTCAATAATATGGAACAACATCAACTTCGTGCTTTACACTCTTTCCTCACACAAAAAAATGAATATAAAAAATGGCATGACATCACCACTCGTGCTTTACACTCTTTCCTCACACAAACAAATGAATATAAACAATGGCACGACATCACCCTTCGTGCTTTACACTCTTTCCTCACATGATAATGTAAATAAAATGGCACGGCATCACCCTTCGTGCTTTACACTCTTTCTCACCCAAACAAATGAAATGATAGCATTCCGACAAGGGAATCAACAGCATAAACAACAACAGAAACCATACTATCCCGGCAAAGGAGTCAACAATGAAAACAATATCATCAACAACATGAACAATAATAGAAACCATATTGTCCCGGCAAGGGAGTCAACAATGAAAAAAATATCATCCCGGCAAGGGAAAACAACTATAACCAATCTTACTTAATTAACTAGCTTTACAAAATAAATCTCAACTTGAATCGATGCTCCGCAATAGGAAATGCCAAGAAAATACCATCAACATGTATAATCATCAAGTTAAGCCTAAGTAGTGCTTAATGAAATATCATATCAATCACAATATACGACCCACGGGCATGCTTTACACCAACATATAAATACTCCAATACTACTAAAGAATTACAAGGCGAGATAATACAAATTTTAGCTAAGTTGGCAGTTTATGAAGAAGGATATAGCATAATGATAGAAGAGGTAAAATCTTCAGCTAAGTCAATTAAGATCAAATATACAATAAAGGAATCTAAAAGCAAGTAATTCTAATTTAAGCAGGAAAGGATGAAATTAGCAATCAAGAATGCAATCATAGTAATTACAACTTCACATACAAGAAGTATAAGGACCTAGGAATCCTAAAAAGGCCAACCTTCTACAAATAGGTCCGAGTACGCACTCGTCACCTCACGTACACGGGCTACAATCAACATAGAAGACTCAAATCCTAAGGGGTAGTTTCCCCCACGCAAGGTTAGGCAAGATACTTACTTCAAAGACGACAATCTGGTACTCTAAAATGGACTTCTCGGGCGAAAAGACCTCCGGACGGCTCAAAATCAACTAAAACAACTTCAAAATACACATAAAACGTATAAGGAACTATTCCGAATAATAAAGTTTCAATCTTTACAAGAATATAAAAATCGGCCAATAAGTCGACCCCTGGGTCCGCACCTCGGAACCCGTCAAATTTTACAAAATCCGAATACCCATTCTGATACGAGTTCAACCATACAAAATTTATCGAATTTCGATATCATTTGATCCCTCAAATCACGATTTTTCATTTTTTTGAAGTTTTCTTTCAAAAACAACATTTTCTCAACAAAAAACACAAATTAAATGATGAAAATAAAGATAAAATCATGGAATATATTTAATTCTAGTTGAAGAACACTTACCCAATCAAATTGTGTGAAAACCCCCTCAAAAATCTCCAAGACCGAGCTCTAGAAGTCAAGATATGAATAAAATGGTCTAACCCTCATTTTTGGATTATATTCTGTCTGCCCAGATATTTGTTCAATGTGATCGGGGACGAGAAGACACATAGAAGGAAAAATTCCACTGGTCAAATTGTGCTATGCGATCGCGTAAGGAGTGAAGCGATCACATAGAAGGAAAATTTTACTGACTAAAAAAGGTTCTATGCGATCGCGAATGAAGTAATGATATCGCATATAAGGAATTTTCTGCTGCCCCACACCACACTGTGCGATCGCGAACCAGTGTGTGCGAATGCACTGAAGGGAAGGATGGGCAGGTGCAAGGCAACACTATGCGATCGTGACTACTACTATGCGATCGCATAAAAGGAAACCAGAAACAACATCAACAGTGCAAAAAGAGGGAAAATTGACCCGAAGCCTATCCGAAACACACCCGGGACCCCCGAGACCCCATTCAAACACACAGACAAGTCGTATAACCTAAAACGGACTCGCTCGAGGTTTTGAAATAACATAAACAACACCAAAATGACGAATCAAACTAAAAATCAAACTTATGAATTTTCAAATATCAAAATTCGTGCCGAAACTTATCAATTCAACCTGGAATGACGCCAAATTTTGCATACGAGTCACAAATAATACAACGGACATGTAGCCATTCTCAGAATTCCATTCCGAGCCCGATATCAAAATTTCACCATCGGCCGAAATTCTAACTTTCGCCAAATTACCTCAAATTACTATACGGACCTCCAAAACCAATTTCGGACGTGCGCCTAAGTCCAAAATCATCATACGAAGCTATTGGCATCACCCAAAACTCATTCCGAGACCGTTTACTCAAAAGTCAAACCTCCGGTCAACTTCCATCACTTAAGCTTCAAAAATTTAAATTTCTCTTCCAATTCTACTCTGGATCATTCGGTAACTAAATCCAACCATGCACGCAGATCGATACACAATGTGAAGCTTTTCAAGACCTTACGCCACCGAACTAAGCTTAAATTCTCAAAACGACCGGTCAGGTCGTTACAAAAATACACATAAAACGCATGAGGAACTATTTCGAATAATAAAGTTTCAATCTTTACAAAATTATAAAAATCGACCCAAAAGTCGTCCCCTGGGCCCGCACCTCGGAACCCGTCAAATTCTTTAGAAAATCCAATTACCTATTCTGATACTAGTTCAAAACCCACATTTTGCTCAACCCAGAACACAAATTAAATGATAAAAATAAGGACTAATTCATGGAATATGTTTAATTCTAGTTGAAGAACACTCACCCATTCGAATTATGTGAAAAATCCATCAAAAATCTCCAAGGTCCGAGCTCTAGAGGTCAAAATATGATAAAAATGGTGAAACTCCCGATTTTGGAGTTTTATAATCTGCCCAGGTATTTGTTCAATGCGATCACGGACGAGATGATGTGATCGCATAGAAGGAAGGATGGCTGCTGATGAAATTGTACTACGCGATCGCGTGCAGCACTGTGTGATCGCAGAAGAAGGGGAGGGGAAGTATATGTGAATGATAGTTTGCGATCGCATAGAAGGAACATGTTCTAGCTCGAACCACTCTCTCTACTGTGCGATCGCGAAGGAAGAATGCGAACGCGGATAATAAAATGGCTGGAGCTACGCGATCGCGGACCAGTTATTGTGATCGCGATGAAGGAAAAATAGGAGGGTGCAAGGCAACAATATGCGATCGCGACTACTACTATGCGATTGCATAGAAGGAAACCAAAAACATCATCAACAATGCAAAAAGAGGGAAAATTGACCCGAAGTCTATCCGAAATACACCCAGGGCCCCCGTCCAACCACACACGCAAGTCATATAACCTAACATGGACTCGCTCGAGGTTTCAAATCACATAAAACAACACTAAAGCGACGAATCAACCCAAGAATCAAACTTATGAAATTTTCAAATCTTTAAATATCAAAACTCATGCCGAAACCTATCAATTCAACCTGGAATGATGCCAAATTTTGCAGACAAGTTACAAATGACACAACGAACCTAGAACCATTCCCGAAATTACATTCTGAACCCGATATCAAAATTTCACCTATCGACCGAAATCGCCGAAATTCTAACTTTCACCAAATTACCTCAAATTGCTCTACGAACCTCTGAAACCAATTCCGGACGTGTGCCCAAGTCCAAAATCACCATACAAAGTTGTTGACATTAAGAAAAACTCATTTCGAGACCGTTTATACAAAAGTCAAACCTCTGGTCAACTTCCATCATTTAAGCTTCAAAAATTAAAATTTTCCTCTCAATTCGACTCCGGATTATCCAGTAACTGAATCCAACCACGCACGCAGGTCGGTATACACCAAGTGAAGTTGTTCAAGCCCTTATTCCACCGAACGAAGCTTAATTTCTCAAAACGACTAGTCGGGTCGTTACATTCTCCCCCTCTTAAACAAACGTTTGTCCTCAAATGTGCCAAGATTCATCTCGAACTCATCCAATCACTGATTGCACACTTCCAACACATGTCGCGGGTGATCCCACGTCACCCCAACCTACATAAGCCTGATGACACCATCACAACTGCAATATAGACTTCTCATCACCACCGATAAGCCTCATACCTCAATTCCTCACCTTCTACTCATTTCCAAAAGACCCGATTCTAAATCCATACCGGGCATTAGCCTCAATCGGCGGCATTAACTCATGACTATACCCATAAGGCAGGACCACCCAATACAGCACATCACACATAGAATCATAATAACACTTTTGATCACAATGGCTACCCGAAATCAACTCAGCATTGGCAATTTACCTCACATATGAAAGAACATGGTTTCCAACCCCATAATACTGATAATGATGCAATATACACAAATAAACCATTATTAGACACCTGAATCACCGAGCCACAGCTAATACCACCAGGCACACATCTCGCAAGCCAAACTAAAGAAGCACATAACGAAATGAGTGAATATGTGAATAGAAACATATAAAGGAACTATCAAACAAGCCCATAGGCATAACTCTCTATCAATATTGACTTAAAAGAGAAATATAACAAGGAAGAAGCAAGACATATGAACAAATCAAAAGGATCCTATTCTGATATAACTTCCACCCCGGTACTCAGCCCGATCCAAACATATCAAATCACAAAAGATCACGAGGGTCTTACCCTCAACTTTATATCACATGCCGAATATATATCATACCAATTGAAATCTCCCGCTAACTCATCTCGGCTAACAAAAATCATAACTCTCACTTAACTCACATCTCAATGGATTATCAAATCCCAACTCGTAAACAAAAATACTAAGGAAAAATCACATCAAGCCTACCGTGCTGGACAAAAGGAATTATTTTTTTTTACTACTAGTCTCATATCTCTCAATAATGAAAAGAAACATATGATAGACACGGGCTACCACTCACAAAATCTCCCAACAGGAGCAATTATGAAGATAGAGTGCAAAGCATGAAACTCACTCATGAATGAAGCGATAAATAAGGGAACTCGTCCCGGCCAGCAGAGCTATAATGAAATACAAATGGTGTCCCTCTATAACAAATCAAAACATACCTGTACGACAACATCTGTCACAACGGCCTCCAGCCTACTATATGAAATACATCAACGGGCCGGGCCTCCTCCTCTTGGGCGCCCTCTACTCACCTGAATGCCCTGCTGTAACATATCTGCTCGGTGCCTGGGAAAATCTCTCACCCTGTGACTGGTATCTCCACACTCAAAACAACCTCTCTGCTGGCGTGGCTGTGGAAATTGTGCGATACGAGTACTCTGAGACCTATGAGTACATGAAACCCCATGCGAAGCCGGAAATGCAAACTGAACTGGCTGGCCCACAAAACCTCTACCGTGTCGCACCCTGCCTCCAAAATATGGACCAGCAGATCTCTCTGGTCTACGAGGCCTCCTCGCCTCCCTGGACTCTCTCTCCTGATATCGTCTGTTGCTCCCAGTCCCACATGTCCTCTAACTGGTAAGCGATCCCTACCACCTGCTGAAACGAAACATACGACTCCAACTCTCGAGCCATACTGAACAGAATGTCATGCCTGATCCCTCCAATGAATCTACAGACTCGCCCTCTAACTGTAGCGACTAAGGCAGGTGCATGTCTGGCCAAATCACTGAATCTGATGGCATACTCCAATACTGACATAGTGCCCTGGCGCAACTGCTCAAACTCCACGTGCCATGCATCCTGAAGGGACTGGGGGTACAAACTCTCTCAAGAACATCTCTGAAAAATGATTCCACGTAAGTGTAGATGACTCGGCCGGGCTACCCAACTCACATGCCCGCCACCACTGATAAGCCGCTCCCTAAAGCTAGAACGTAGTAAAAGCAACCCCACTTGTCTCAACAATATCCAAAGTGCAGAGGATGCTATGGCACTCCTCCAGAAAATCATGTGCACTCTCTGAAGCTAATCCGCTGAATGTAGGAGGGTTATATATCTTGAACCTTGCAAAATCTAAGCTGCTCTCCCTCAAATGTTGCTGTTCTGACCATGAGCTGAACTGGAACCACAGGGTGTGTCACTATGACATCTGGACCCTGACCAACGTGAACTCGCTGCTCTGGAGTGTGCACGCTGGGAGTCTGGGCTCCTCCCCTGGTCGGTGAAGTAACTTGTGCAACCTGAAATAACCCCGCCTGAGCTAATGTACCAAACATGCTCAGGAACTGTGCTAAAGTCTCCTGAAGGCCGGGGGTAACAACAGGCGCCTCAAGTGTTGTCCCCAAACTGGAACTGCTTGTGGCTCCTAAATGGATGCTCTGGTAGGTGGCCTAACTAAGGCGCTTGCTCCTCGTCGACCTCGGCCTCTGCTCCTAGTGACATCTGTCTCGGGGGTAACATCATCAGGAACCGCGGCTCGTGTCCTCACCATCTGTGAGAGAATAGAATGATAAATTTCAAACTTCAAGGTCAATGAACTCTCATGATAGGAATGAAAGAAATGAAATTGTCCTAATAGTTCGGTAGCCTCTCGAAGATGAGTAAAGACGTCTCTGTACCGATCTGCAAGACTGTACTAAACCCGCTTATGACTCGTAGCACCTATGAACCTAGAGCTCTGATATCAACTTGTCACGACCCAATATCCCTCCGTTGGGTATCGTGATGACACCTAGGCTTAGGGACTAGGTAAGCCTAACATTTACTAAATAACAACAATAATAAAGGAAAATTCAACAGTCTCGATATAGAATCTTGACAAAATTTACATTTTTCCAAAACCGGTAATACAAGTCATAAGCTCTACGAATTTTCTCTACAACTCCTAAATACAACTTTTTAGAAATAGTAAGAACAAATGAATAAAAACAGGAAGGTGACTCCGAATCCTGCGAGCGTAGCAGCAGGTTACCTTGAGTCTCCTCGGCAATACTCCGCGCAACTACTAACAACAATTACCTGGATCTGCACACAAAAATACGCAGAAGTGTAGTATGAGCACGCCACAGCGGTGCCCAGTAAGTATCAAGACTAACCTCGGTGAAGTAGTGACGAGGATTAGTCAAGACACCACCGGTCTAATAAATTAAACAGGAATCAATATAGAAATGACCGAACATAATATCTATCTAAAGATTTTACGATATAATTAACAACACGACAATATAATGCGGAAGGAATTACCGAAAATTAATCAATGGAACAACATAATAGCACACGGAAGAATAAAAAGAAATACGAGCCATAATCCAAAATCACCACAAAATAAAAGCACTGGTAACTCATGCACTGCGTCAGTTTGTTCACATCAGGCCTTAGCCAATAAATCCAATAAATTGGTGAAAACTTTTAAACCACAGCTTATATTGAAGCTTTAAAGATATAATCATTTCAGGATAGAACAATTTTCCTTGAAACATACTATATATATATAATCTTTAAAACATAGTTCTTTCAAAATACATGATTTTCAAATATACTCTCCCAATAAATGTACTTCAATATCATTTTCTGCAAGACAAATACTTTTCAAATATACCTTTGAAATAAAAAGCTTTCGATCATAATCTCCTCAAGATAACTCTACTGTAACTCAGTCCATAACTTAGAATTTGTCATGCAGTACAGGGGGAAAGCTCCCGGAATCTCGTCCGTAGTCCCAATTTAAATATGCAATGCAGTACATGGGGAAAGCTCTCGGAAATCTCGTCCGTAGTCCCAATTTAAATATGCAATGCAGTACATGTGGAAAGATCCCGGAATCTCGTTTGTAGTCCCAATTTAAATATACAATGCGGTAAATGGGGAAAGCTTCCGGAATCTCGTCCATAGTCCCAATTTAAATATGCCATGCAGTACAGGGGGAAAGCTTCCGGAATCTCATCCGTAGTCCCAATTTAAATATGCAATGCAGCCAACTGAGGAAAACAACTAGAATGTGACAGAAAACGACACACATTGCCACAACATGCGCAAAAGCAACAAAAGACAGAAAGCAAGGTGCGACGAGCAAAACAATACAAAGACTTGAATCACAAGAATGGTAAAAACTCACTCATAAGAAGTAGTCACTGAAGGAAATACCAAGCACAAGTGAAACGATATAACGATGGAAAAACAAAACAAATATAACAATGATTCACAATATTCAAGTCATCGATAAGAAACCAATCATCCCGGCAAGGGAAACAGTTATAACCAATCTCACCTAAACACTCAATTTTACAGAATAAAACTTAGCTTGAACAATGCTCAGTAATAGGGAACACCAAGGTAATACAATCAACATGGATGATTATCAACTAAACTTAAGTAACACTTAAGGGGAAATCATATAAATCACAATGTACGACTCATGGGCATGCTGGACACCAACGTATAGATATTCCAATCACTGTAAACAATTATAGGGAGAGATTAACTAAGCAACAAAGGAAAACTAAGAAAGTAATTTCTAATTTAAGCAGAAAGAGATGAACTAGCAATCGAAAATAAGATATAACCAATACAACTTCATACACAGGGAATATAAGGACCTAAGAATCCTAAAAGGCCAACCTATTTGCAAATAAGTCTGAGTACACACTCATCACCTCGCGTACACGGGCAACAATCAACATAGAAGACTCAATCCTAAGGGGTAGTTTCCCCACACAAGATTAGGCAAGATACTTACCTTGAAGACGACAACCCGTTACTCTAAAATGACTTCTCGGGTGAAAAGACCTCCGGACGGCTCAACATCAACTAAAACAACTTCAAAATACGCATAAAACGTATGAGGAACTATTCCGAATAATAAAGTTTCAATCTTTACAAAATTATAAAAATCGACCCAAAAGTCGACCCTAGGGCCCGCACCTCGGAACCCAACAAAATTTTTAGAAAATCTAATTACCTATTCCGATACGAGTTCAACCATACAAAAGTCATCTAATTTCGATATCATTTGGTCCTTCAAATCATGATTTTTCAATGTTTCAATTTCCTTTCAAAACCCACATCTTCCTCAACCCAAAACACAAATTAAGGACTAATTCATGGAATATGTTTAATTCTAGTTGAAGAAAACTTACCCGTTCGAATTGTGTGAAAAACCCATCAAAAATCGCCAAGGTCCGAGCTCTAAAGGTCAAAATATGATAAAAATGGTGAAACTCCCAATTTTTGAGTTTTATAATCTGCCCAGATATTTGTTCAATGCGATCGCGGACAAGATGATGCAATTGCATATAAGGAAGGATGGACGTTGGTGAAATTGCACTACACAATCGCGTGCGCCACTGTGCGATCGCAGAAGAAGGGGAGGGGATGTATATGCGAACGCGGGGCATAGTTTGCGATCGCATAGAAGGAACACGTTCTGGCTCGAGCCACTCTCTCTACTGTGCGATCGCGAAGGATGAAAGCGAATGCGAATAATAAAATGGCTAGAGCTATGCGGTCGCAGACCAGTTATTGCGATCACGATGAAGGGATAATTGGCGGGTGCAAGGCAACACTATGCGATCGCGACTACTACTATGGGGTCGCATAGAAGGAAACCAAAAACAGAATCAGCAGTGCAAAAAGAGGGAAAATTGACCCGAAGCCTATCTGAAACACACCCGGGACCCCATACAACCACACACGCAAGTCATATAACCTAACATGGACTCGCTCGAGGTTTCAAATCACATAAAACAACACTAAAACGACGAATCAACCCACGAATCAAACTTATGAAATTTTCAAATCTTCAAATGTCAAAACTCGTGCCGAAACCTATCAATTCAACCCGGAATGATGCCAAATTTTGCAAACAAGTTACAAATGACACAACGGACCTACAGCCATTCCCAGAATTACATTCTGAGCCCGATATCAAAATTTCACCTATTGGCCGAAATCGCCGAAATTCTAACTTTCACCAAATTACCTCAAATTACTCTACGAACCTCCGAAACTTATTCTGGTCGCGCGCCCAAGTCAAAAATCACCATAAAAAGCTGTTGACATTAACCAAAACTCATTCCGAGGCCATTTACAAAAAAGTCAAACTTCTGGTCAACTTCCATCACTTAAGCTTCAAAAATTGAAATTTTCCTCCCAATTCGACTCCAGATTATCTGATAACTAAATCCAACCACGCACGCAGGTCGGTATACACAAAGTGAAGCTTTTCAAGACCTTATTTCACCGAACGGAGCTTAATTTCTCAAAACGACCGGTCGGGTCGTTACACATGAATATCAATTTTTATCATTTATTAGTTAATTTTATGAATTATTTTCAAATTGATTGGGTATATAACATATAGCCTTTTTTATTTAGGACCTTAGCCCAATTACTACCCCAGTCCAATTAAATCAACCCAATACCATAACCCTGATCCAATACCCATTAACCCATAACCAATACCCATAACCCATTTTATAACCCGCCCGACCCCCCAGATTCAATCCTGGCCATTGATCTCAAAAGATCAATCGACATTCCTTCCATTTTTAACTATCCAACAACCCCTAACCCTACTAATTTCCCAAGTTCCGCGGCCCCTGAATCCCTTTTCCCTTCTTCTCTCTCACCCTTCTCCCTAACCCTAGCCCGCCGTCACCTGAACCCTATTCAATTCATGGGTTTTCCCTTCGATCTTAGGCCACATCTGGCCTCATTTCATTAATGGTGTTATGATTTTTGTGTTATTTGAGGGAATATCAAAGAGATTCAACACAAACTCGGTCCAAATCCTTCATTTTCTCGATGAATCCGCATGTGTTCATTTCTATGTATGTGAGTACCGTTATCTTCATGTTTATGACTTCAAATCTCTAGTTCAAACCAGATTTTTCTTACCTCTATATACTTTTAAAACCCTAGTCACTTTCTACTCGAGTCTGTTCATATTTCTATAGATCTGAGATGATTTTGAGTTTATCTATTTAAGATCTTGTGTTATTCTTATTATTGTTAACCGATTCTCGTTTTTCCATAAAAGCTAGGGTTTCATATTTTAAGTTTCTGCAAAATAGTTTTAAAATATTTAAGCATTAACTCCGGTTCTCTTTACTTTTTCAACAGGTTTTCATGTCTATGTTTTAATCCCTAGGGTTTCTAATTATTCCACTGTTTGTTCTGATATTTGCCCGTTATTCTTTGGCTCTTTCAATTGAAAGGGATTAATTGATTTTTATTTGCCTAATTAGGGTTCGGAATTCTATTTTCTTTTAAAATCGATATCTTTGACGATTTTACTTATTATTTCCTTATTTGTGACTCATAATTGGTACTGCCTTCCTTAATTATGCTACTGGCCTAATTTCTGGGTATTGATTGTTTTGACCGACCTATAAATGGTCTTTAGGCTTATTGCTTACCTTATTTAGATTATATCCTGTCTGCTAACTGATTTCGTATGAGATTCTCCTTTATTTAAGGGATATTTCCCAGATTCTGCCTTATTAATTGATTAGGTTTTGCCCTAACTGATTGGTTAATTGATTTGCATAATTTATTTATGTACCGTTAATTTTCCTTGCCTTGTTTGTTTACTCTGCTGAATGCTATATAAACCTTGCACCATTATGATTTTCAAAAACACAGAAAAATACCTACACACACACGCCTATGCCTACAAGCACACACTGAGACACAAACTCACTTGCACACTTACACGCACACAACTTGAGTTCTTTCTGTTACTTCGATTTGCTGCACTGTCGAGCCGACTGAAAGCCAAGGCTAGACTCTTGGATTCCAATTGCCTTCACCTTCCTATTTGCTATCTCCTTAACTGGTATGCCTCAATTTCAGTTATCATGTTCTATTCTATATGCTATGTAGCTAGTTTACTATAGACATCAACATGCTTCTGTTTTGATATTTGTTTCCTGGCCATCTCTTTCTCAACTACTATGCCTCAGTTCTTATTCCCTGTGATTTATATGATTAGCTTAGTTAGAACCTCGATATGTCCTGTTTATTATATGTTTCCAGTTTACTTTCTAACTGGTGTTCTTTAGTCTTGGTTACCTCTTTGTTCCACATGTATGTGTGGTTAGTGCTTCAAATTCCAACATGCTTCTGCCAGACATATAGTTCATGTTCTGTTATTTTTTTTTTAGTAGCTATGTCTTAGTTCATGTTATCTTGTTCTGCTTATTGTAATTTCAGTGTGTTTCTCTTCTTAATACATGTCTATATGATTCTATCTAGTAATAATTAATAAACTAAGTCAACTTCAGCAATGTAAAACCTTGTTTAATTCAATTATGACCCTATTTAGTTCTGTCTATAATTTAAGTGTTCCTGCTCTTGTTGTGATTGTTTAATTACTGGTACCCAGTATGAGCACTGCCTAGGGTCCATGAGACTCCTCCGAACTCTGACACACTGGGGCTGGTCTTCCAATAATTTACAGCTATTTCTCTAAGAAAGGTTCCAGTCTAAGCATTGCCCGTGGTCCCTGAGGCCCTTGGGAACTTTGACACACCAGAAGCCCATTTGTGTATTATGGACGGATTACCTGTTTCAGACTTACTTGCTTGAAGACCTGGCTTCCGGGTTGATGTTGGGCCTGCTAAGGCTCCCTATAGTGTAATGAATAACTTTATGTAATTCATTCATATTGGTCTGTAATAATGTAATAATCCTTGTAAAAATAGATATGGGGTTATTAGTAAAAGCTGGGGAGGGATTGTTATATATCTTTGTCAAGTTCGGGTAGAAATCATGCCTATAGGTTGTTGTGGTGATTCTTTATGTGCATACCATTAGACACCATGCCCATAGGGTCTTGTCTCACCGTTCGAAATCTGAAGTTTCATACTTTGCATCCTAGAAATCCTGTTTATAGGTCATTTATCAATTCCGCATCAAGAACCCATGTTTTATGCATATTTTCAAATCTCAATGTGCATTGGAAATCATGTATATAGGATCTTCTTTTTGAATTATCGAACTTGTATGACATTTTGTTAATGTCTATGCCCAATTAGATATCATGTCTACAGGAAATAAAATATAAAAAACAATTTTCTACATTTAGATATCATGCATATAGGAAGTAATACTTGTAATCAGTTCTAACGCTTAGAAGTCATGCCTATAAGAGTTAACTAATTCTGTAAAAAATTAGAAAGCATGCTTATAGAATCTAAAGAAGATAAAAACGTGTCTGTTAAAATCAATAACTCGTTTATGAAATATGTTATAGGTCTATAATTAACAGTTGTAGATACCATTTCTATAGGATTCTATTATGGTTATCACTTAGGCAAACTTATAGGAATTCTGGGGCTAAAAAGAACTGTGATTTAGTACTGCCTGAAGTTTTCCCAGATTCAGAGTTTTTAACAGAATCAGTAGGCAAACTGATAGGAATCGCTGCTCGCTTTAATAAGGCTGTTATTAATTCTGTTTATGCTCATCCAGATATCCTGCCTATAGTATCTTAAATCATTAAATATTGTTTGTTTGAATAGCGTGCATTTGTTTTGTTTACTTGTGGAGGTTAACATGAGCCCCTATTTTCTCTTTAGGTGACTGTCTTACTTGACTTTTGTTTGTCGTTTATTTTTCTCTTTTTAAGCAACATAGGTGAGTCTAGAACCACCTTAAATAGAGGTCCTAAACACCTCTAGGGCCATAGGTAAGGGACGGGTAGTGCACGCATAAGGGAAAAACTGTCACGACCTAAAATCCATAAGGTCGTGATGGCGCCGGACGTCATTGTCAGGCAAGCCAATCATTAATTAATTGAAATAATTTCCCTGTTTTAACATTATGAAAAACATTTCCTATCACTTTATTACATATTAACCAAATAAAATATGTTAAGTAAAATAATGGTTTGAATACTACACTTTAGAAAATATATCCCAACACATCCCAGAACCCGATATCACTAGTACATGAGCAATTTCTAAGAATTTATACAATCATTACAAAGCCTGTCCGGAATACAAATTAGACAAGGAAATTCAAAATGAAAATAAATACAGTACGAGGGAGACTCTGTCACCTGCGGATCGCCTCCAGATGATGCAGCTCGCCTAAGTCTCCGAATCCTCCTCATTGCTATGAAAGTACCTGTGCAATAAAATGCACAACAAGTGTAGCATGAGTACAAAAACAACGTGTACTCAGTAAGTCGCCCGCCTAACCTCAGAGAGGTAGTGACGAGAGGTCGAGTTAGACACTCACTAAGGGCTAGCAAATTAATTAACAACATATAATGAACACGGTAGACATGTGAAGGTAGTAAAACAACAATATATATAAGGCACTGAAATCCAAGTAAATACTGGAAATAAACAAAAGAGTTACCACTTCCTCATTTTTCCCCAAATATTTTAAATGAACAATTTCCGCTATATTTTCCCCCAAATAACCTTGTCACTTTTTAAAATCCATGAATTTTTTTAAACAATTTAGCATGCACATACGGGATAAGGACAATCGGCCTGAGCCGTCATAATAATCAACTCTGTGCACTGCCGAGGATCAAACGACCCATACCAAAAGTGCACCTGTCAATAAAATACTCATGTCTATGAACTGCCAAGGATCGAACGACCTGTACCAAAAATGCATCTCTCAATATAATAATCATCTATGTGCACTGCCGAGGATCGAACGACCCGTCCCATAAGTGCACTTCCCAATCTAATAATCATGTCTATGCACTGCCGAGGATCGAACGGCCCGTACCAAAAGTGCATTTTAAATCCGCCGTGGCATACTGCCCTCTCCCATGAGAGTGGGGGAAATAACACTCCGCTGGCAGAATGTAAATTGCAAAAAAGTCACATGCAGACAGACATGCACAATCAACAATGCACCCCGAATACGTTGGGAACACAAATACTCAAGTAAATGACCGATTTCTCTTTTAGAATCCACAAAATAGTATTTAAATCCTTTTTTCGAAATTCACTTGCCAAGTTCTTATAATGTTTAATAATACAACCTTATCCGAAAATACAATTGCCCGCGAAGGAAAATCGATTCTCTTTTTAGATGATTAAGACAATAAAATCTAATCTTCCTTAGTCATTCGATTACAATTTCAATTATATTAGCAGTCTAACATTACAGACAAGATCACAGGCACAACAAGTAAGGCATGCAAGTGGGTCCAGGCTACCCGGACATGGCATAATAGTAACTACGCACGGAGTCCCGTCACCTCGTGCGTACGTAGCCCCTGCAGATAGTAACACATACTTAACTAGTTCACCTAGGGGGACAATTCCCTCTCACGAAGTTAGAAAGGAGACTTACCTCGCTCCGAAATTCCATAACCGGCCTCCAAGCCCTTCCGATGACTCAAATCGTTGCACAACGCTCCGAAACTATCCAAACAATGACAAACCAATGAAAATATACTCTAATATTTGCAACAATTCCAAATTATAAAATTTTCCAACCACACTTAGTGAAATGACCAAAATGCCCTCGGGCTCACGTGCCCGTAATCCAATATTTCTCGAAGATAAATGCTACCCATAGCTTTACTAGTTCGAATATACAATTACTCAAATATTCATGCTTAATTCGTGCCTAAAATTCAAATTGCCAAATTTCTAGGTTTTCTTCACAATTTTCAAATTTTCCACAATTTTCATGTCTAATTCCATGTATAAACTTTGAATTAACTTGGAAATGAGAAGGAATCACTCACCTCTTGATGCTTGATGAAAATTACCCTTTGAAATCCTCCAAAATCGCCCCAATCATGAGAGATATATCAGAGAAATGGCAAAAATCCGTTTTAAATTTAACACTGCCCAGGAAAACCTTCTGTGCGATCGCACACAATTAGCCGCGATCGCACATGCCAAGTATGCTTCCAAGAACACCCTGTGCGATTGCACAGTACCAGCTGCGATCGCACAAGCCAAACCATGAAGCCTTATATTTTTTCTCTGTGCGATCGCACATCAATAGCTGCGATCGCACAGACCAATGCAACAGCCCCCAAAATCGTCCTCTGTGCGATTGCATACATCCTTGTGCGATTGCACAAGACAAATTACCAGTCCCTCTAATTCCTTCTCTGCGACCGCACCACTAGGGCCGCGATCGCACTGAACCCCCAAAACACCAGAAAGACAGCAGCATAAAAACACTTGAAAACAACCCGAATCACCCCGAAACACACCCGAGGCCCTCGGGACCCCGACCAAAACTACCAACTAGTCCCAATACCTCATTCGAAATTAGTCGAGCCTCGAAATCACATCAAAAAATGCCGAAATCACGAATCTCACTAAAATTCAAACTTTATGAACTTAGAAATTTCCAACTTCTACATCCGATGCCGAACCCTAGCAAATCACGCCTGATTGACCCCAAATTTTGCAAACAAGTCATATTCGACATTACGGACCTACTCCAACTTCTGGAATCACATTCTGACCCTAGTATCAAAATTTCCATTTCCAGTCGGATTTCCCAAAAACCTTCAAATTTCTATCTTTAGCCAAATGACTCCAAAATGACCTACAGACATTGAAATTCACTTCCGATCGCGCTCCCAACTCCAGAATCACTATACGAAGCTATTCCCAGACTCGAAATCCCAATTGGACATCAACATCACTGAAATGCGATTCATGCCAAACTTACAAAATTTCTTCAAAAATGCTGACTTCCACAATATGCATCGAAACGCTCCCGGGTTATCCAAAACCCGATCTGGACATACGCCCGGGTCCAAAATGATCATACTAACCTGCTGGAACCTTCAAATCCTAATTCGGAGGTCGTTTGCTCAAAATTCCAATCTTAGTTGATTCTTCCAACTTAAGGCTTCTGAAACGAGAATTTTCTTTCCAAATCAACTCTAAACTTCCTGAAATTCAATTCCGACCATGCCCATGGGTCATAATACCTGAAACGAAGCTGCTCATGGCCTCAAACCGCTGAACAATGTACTAGAGCTCAAAACGACCGATCGGGTCGTTACATTCTCCCCCACTTAAACCAGCGTTCATCCTCGAACGTGCCAAGAATTGCTCTGGAGTTATCTGAAATCATTTTTTAACACCTCGAGCACCTGCCCGTGCTACTACAACCCAATTGAGTACATTAGCTTGATCAGATCTGAAGATTTCTTCTTTTATCCATATAATAAGCTCAGAACCTAGTTCCAACACTTGAAATTTTTCTGCCAGGCCTACTTCCAACATATAAACACCGTATCAAGTACCATAGGAGGCACCAGAACACAACTGCGCACTTTTGCTGAATCGGCACCATACACTGCATAATCCATCATTTGACCACAATGACACTCCCTGAACCTTAATAGCCAAAATTTCACGAATCTGGTGCTCCCGATGCACCTCATAACAAATATACATACATCCTGCTATAATGCTGATGATACCACCACAACGGAGGAAATGTGCAGAAATTCATACCAACTGCAGAGTTAACAAATCGTTGAATACCTCATCTTGACTAGAATCATCACTTCAGTATGAACCTGAATATGGTATTTTTTCTTTAATCTACACTTCACATAACCTTATCGTATTGATCCCTGATCCGATAATCTCGTCTCACCCAGTATGAACTGCTCAGACAAAAAATCACCCCAAACATGACCAACAACCTCACATCATACCACATCACACCACTAGGCCATAACTCGAACATGATAGGTAAGAAATTACTCAGGAATGAACTATTCAATTCACGCAACTAATATGAATTTTCTCAGAAAATAGGAAGTAAAATATAAGGAAAATAAATATATATTAACCCTTCTCATCATCACACTGTTGCGGCGTGCAATCCGATCCAAATAACATACCCGTGGCGGCGTGCCACCCGATCCCATCATGAAATTTACATAAGAAGATATATAGACGGAGCTGATTTGCTCACTATTACAAATTACTGAATATTGGTCACAAGCACGCTAGGTGCATAATACCATCCTGGGGAGAATGACGAAGCCGCATGCTACAAAAATCAAGCACAACTGAGGTGTGATATACATATATACACTCTGGATCTCAAGAGCTATCCTGCTCACATAACATCCCCACTATGCGGGACCTCAACACATAGGAAATTATCAAGCCGTTTCACAACTCACACGGCACAATCATAATATTGCATAAATTTGACGAAGACGGAACAACACATGATATCCCAACACCCCTCCTTGAGGAGCGCTATAGTTAATGAACATATCTACCTCACATGAATCCCATAATCATTTTTAAATCCATACACAAACATCGAGTCTACCTTGCTCACACCAAACTAGGCAAATAGCTTTACCTGGGTCCACATTAACCCACTTCCTCTCATAATATGCAAGAACAACCATCATAGTCGGGACAAACACTCCACAATCCACAACCAAATGAACTGAACGCCTCTCAGGCATAACTTCTCAAATAAACAACATTGCACTTCTTTATACTCAGTCAAAATCTTCAATCCATCAAGTGACTACATGTCACACTTATACAATCTTTTCGCGGTCATGCTTCCACGACCTTCCACACAAGGCAACAAGACATATCAAGAGCCCATGACCAGGGTACAAAGCCTCTTCCACCGAATATCAATCTCAGGTGACACTGAAGATAACACCAGCTTACTCTAAACTTTTGAATCTCTTTTTCTTGCTCTTCCGATCTCATGACTTCCTTATTAACACCGAACCGTAATCTCGATTCTTACTCCCAGTTACATACTGCTTACTGTTTAACCAAAGAATTAGACCCTTTGACTAAATCTTATTTTTAAGATGAATACGGGTTACTGATAATTAAGCTAATGGGAAAAATGAATAATAAACAATATTGCAGAAATAAAAGATCGATGTTGATTGTATTCGAGAATCAGATGCCTTTACAAGTTGTATTCCCCTCCCTTATATAGGAGATTCTTATAACGTACGACTCTTGCTATGGTTACTCATTAATGACTAATTATAACATTAATGAGGCGTTACAAAGGATAACGGTAATTGGGGTTCAGTTACATAACGTTCGAGTAATCAATTGTGGGTCCTTGAATCTGCTCGTATCTTTGTCTAGATTCAGTCTGACCGTTCCTCTCCCCCGTTTTGATCAAGTTGTGTTTCCTGTGGATGATAAGTTCGTGGGTTTACTGAATCATGCCTATTTGTATCATATCTCTTCAAGAAGTCACGTCCAGCTGTTGCATTTTCCTGTGTCTACGTGACTGGCTGAGTTGTCAAAAGCTGGCTTATGTGTGAAACTCTTTTTTACCAATACAGATAGTCCCCCCACTTACCATATATTTAACGATTAATATTTGGTAAGTGGATATTCATTTATGGCGGGAATATTTTGCCGCCGCTTTTTCTTGAATTATTATATCATTCTCTGCACCATAGGCGTCATTTGTCACTTCCATTTAATGCTCATACCATGTGTCCTTTTTGCATTGGTTATGTATTTACTCAGAACCTTTTAGGGCTTTTTGTGGTTGTGACAGTCCCTAAGTGACATCTTCAATTATGATTTTTCATCATTATTTTCCTTTTTCTTCATGTTGGACGGTTGTCTTCAGGTATAAAATCATGTTTCCTTTTCTTTGCTTCCACGAAACACTTTTCTAACTTTGTCTTTTGTAAAGAACTTTCTTCTTTGCCTTTGTAAACATGTCTTCTTCAAACCAACCGCAAAGAGTAATATATATTGAAAGTTTAGCGCCTTATTATGCTCCGACTAGGAGTCGGAGGGGTGGTAGACTTAGAAGTATAGGATCCACTCCTTCGAGGGGCTCTTCTTATTCTCAGATAGTTCCTTCTCCTTCCACTAGATCTCCAATTTCTCCGAGATTTGGGGTTTCTCGGTCTTTGTCTAGAGGTAGAGGCGAACGCCTTCGTGAACTTTGAGTCGATGAAATTGTCCCTGCTGAGTTTGTTTTCGCTAGGGATAGTCAAGTTCTTGTAGATCAATCTTCTTCTCTTGATAGTGTAGAAAGATATCCAACCCTTATAACTGAGGGCCAGATTTTCCTTGTTCGTAGGGAATGCTTTTGGAAATCTGACTTTTCTGTCTATATTCCGAATAGTAATCAAAGAATAACGTCTTACAAGATGGGATATTCTTTTGTTTATACATATCATTTCACTTTAGGGTTTAGACCCCCCGTTGACCAGTTATAATTGAGTTTTGCCGTTTTTTCAATATCTGCTTAAGACAAGTTGGCCCGCTTGTGTGGTGAGTTGTCGCATGCCTTAGGAGTTTGGCTTCTTTAGCCTCGGTTCCTTTTATGTTCAACCATCTTATTCACCTCTACTCTCCTACCTTATTTCGTGAAGGGGTTTTTACTCTGACTGCTAGAAGCAAAAGAGTGTTGGTAACCCCTAGAGACGATAAGGATAGGTGTTGGTACCTCCGGTATGTTGATGTACCCACTGTTGGTTTAGTGGGTGAAGAAAATCTTCCCTTTCCTGAGAAGTGGAATTGCGCACGTGAGTATGCTTTAGCTTGCATTTACTTTTTCTTGTTTTGATTTGAGATGTTTTATTTAACACCGTATCTTCTTATTTTTGTTTTCTCAGCAATCATGAATACAGTTGAGAATGTCTTCGGTATTCGTGATTGGGTAGAAAAACTATTATTTGTTGCTCCTTCAGAAGAAAGATCTTGGAAGTACCTCGCTGGGAGGTATGGTTGGCAAGTAAAGACCCACGGTAAGTGAAGCTTTTGCTCTTGCTTCTTTCCTTACTCGAGTCTCATTTTTTTTTGTCGTTTAACTTTTTTCCCTTTTTAATAGGATTTTCTGCTCATGGGGTGTCTTCTTCCTCTATCCCGAAGATGTCATTGACTCAAGCTCAAGAAATTATTATTGGTTCATCTTCCTCGAAGAGGAAGATTAGTGAGTCTCGTTCCATAGAGGAAGATGAAGAGGGTGCTTTAGTGCACAGGCCATGGAGAAGGCGAATGGTTTTAGATGATAAGCCTACTGCCTCAACCTTGCCTTCCGTGTCTGTGATTGACCCCCCTGTCTTTGATGATGTTTCACATTCCCCTTTTCGTTATGGTATTGATCTTGCTCCTGACGACGTCCCTTTGGCTGCTGTCTTTCCTGCTTCTTTGAGAGAAGTTGTTTCCTCTATTCCTTTGGCTATCTCATCTTCTGCTACTACTTTACCTGTAACTTCTTCAACCCTTCAACTTTCCTTGCCTGCTTCTTTGCCCGTGGCTTCTCCAGCTCCTCAACCTTCCGTTCCTGTTGCTATTCCATATCTGCCTGGTTCCATGCCTTCCGTTAGGGAAGTAGGCTCTTCCAGCAGAGAGATGAGCCAGGTGGTAATAGAGGTTCCAGCCGAGGGGAACCTTTTCAAGAAGACGGGTGAGCCTGAAGAGTGGCTCAAGCCTTTGATAGGTCCCGCTTAGAAAATAAAGCTAGCTAGCCACGGTGCCCTTACATGGGCCAATGAGGTCGAGCATACCTCTTTGAAGGTATGGTGTAAGTTATCCTCTTTCACTCTCGTATATGAAATTTACCATATCTGACTGGTTTATTTCTTGTAGATTAAGCTTATAGGCATGGAGCTTATGAAGAGGATTTCAAACACAGACCAAGAGACAAGAGAGTTGCAGGCAGAAGTTGATAATTGGAAAGCACAGTATGATAGTCTAAGGATTGACATGGACGCTTTAGAAGAGGAAAGGAGTACCTTGAAGCGGCAGGTGAGACTTATGGAAGCAGAACTAGCAGTGGAGCGGGCTTCTTGCAGTCAAGTTGACAAAGATAAGAGTGTTCTGGAGTCTTCTTTCGTGGAGCAGCTGTCCCGTGCTTCAGAGGAGATTAGAGACTTGAAGAACTTGCTGAGGAAGAAGGAAGAATACTCAGGCGAGCTCGTGCAATCACTAACTCGTACTCAAGAAGAACTTCGAAGGGCTTTAGACAAAGCTCAAACTTTAGAAGAGTGGATTGTTACACTAAGGGCCACTCATGAAGCTGTAGAGGCGGAGAAGGACGGGTTGAGGGCTGAGTTTCAAGTGTGGGCAAAAGATTATGAAGATTTGGAAGAGGTGGCTGCTGTCGATGTGAGTTGGGCGTATATGAATTCTCGCCTTGACACATTGATGGAAATGAGTCAAGAGGGTTTTGACCTTAGTGCTGAAATAGCCAAAACTAAGGAACCCATGGAGAAGGCTCAACAGGGTCATAACCTCTCTTCACCTGATGGTGAGATTCCAGCCACTCATGCCTCTTCATCCCCAGTTGCTCCCGCTCCTTCTGCCTCTGAAGTCAACCTCTCTCTTGAAAAGATCTAGTTGGTTAATCCCTTTTTTTCTTTTCTTTGTATCAATTTGTGATTACCCCCAGTCCCATCGGGGGTAAATTTGGATTTCCTTTAAGTCCCCAAATGACAACTTAGGGGCACCAAGATGTAAATATAAAAATCTTATACGGCTAAGTATAAGTTAATACTTAGTTTTAGCCATTTTTAATATATAAATGTTAGTTCGACTGTTGTGAGTTTCTATTTCACTCTTTAAGTCTTTTGCATGCTTTATATTTTTAGGTATTAGTTTTACCTTCGAGTTTTGCATGTGGAATGCTTTAGACTACTCGTACCTTTTTTATAATAGGCACGATGTCATATTAAATGTTTGCCTTTTTGTAATAGGCATAGTTTATGGAAGAGGGACCTTTATATTTGACATGAAGAAGACGTCTCAAGTTCATCATAATGCAATAGAGTGATAGGAATTTTACACATGTTTAAGAATGTTTCCAAGGAAAGTTTTTTTTGAATTTCTGTGAAATTTTACATGTGTTTGGTTATCATCTAAAACTCACGCTTGCAACTATTTTTTTTAATATATTTTTATATACACTTGTATTTCGTAACTGTTTTTCATAGGTAACATTTTTCGATATTAATACAAGGAAATAATTGTTTTTTACTAGTAACAGTTTTTATAAAGATTGGAGTTTTTACCCGCAACTGTCTTGGAAACAGTTTTCTAATAAGTACGAGGGAAATGTTTTCTTATTCTTAACTATTTTTATTTGATAACAGTTTTTTGAACGAATACAAGGATTTAGATCTTTCATCCATAACTATTTTATTCGAAAACAGTTTTTTGGATGAGTATATTGATGATGATATTTTACCCCTAACTATTTTTGTTACAACAATTTTGAAAAGATGTACATTTCTTTCTCGTGACTAGCATTTTGCCTTTCAACCTAAATATGTTCGAAGGTTTTTGCTTTTTTGCATTAGGCTTTGTATTTGGATGACTCTTTTGATTTCTTTCGATTCTGCTCGTGTCACTTGTCTCATTGTGTAGATGGGTCTTTAGGCTCGAGCTTTTGACTTTCTAATAGTCTTCTTTGCTTGGTATTAGCCTTCCATACTGTATAGTCCCCCAAGTGTTTGAGCTTTGAAGAATGAAATTTCGAGCACTTGATTATTCCTTCCCTGTGGTCCTTTTCCTGAAAAGGAAAAACATCCCGGACTCGAAGGTATATAGTTTTTTAGATGATGACTGCTTAACCCTTTTAAAATGTCCATCAGAAACTGTAACCCTAGACCGGGAATTGTGTTATTTCCTCGTGTCTTTGCAGGTCTAATATCATCATCTGGTGATGGGTTAGCCTTATTCCTATCATCTAAAAAAGTTATTAAAAATTTTAAATGTTCAAAATAAAATCGAACATGTGATACCTGACGGTGGGTATTCTTCTCTTTTAGAAGTAATACTTTTTCAGATGAATGGCGTTCCAACTTGTTGGTAGAACTCTGCCGAAAATAGCTTCCAACTCATAGGCGCCTTTCCTAGCTATGCCTTGGATTTTGTAAGGTCCTTCCCAGTTTGGATTTAGCTTTCCTGCACCTGGTTCTGTTGTTGATTGAAAGACTTTTTTAAGGACGAAGTCCCCAATTTTAAAGTACCTGAGATGAGCTTTGCGGTTGTAATAACGCTCTATGATTTATTTTTGAGCTGCCATCTGTATTAATGTTGCTTCTCTCCGTGGTTCGAGTAGGTCCAGGTTGGTCCTTAATTCATCGTCATTTTCACCTTCCATTGTTGTTGAGAACCTTATTCTTGGTTCGCCAATCTCCACTGGTATTAAGGCCTCCTGAGCTATAAACAAGTGCGAATGGAGTTTCTCCCGTGGCTATTTTTCAAGTTGTTCTGTATGCCCATAGTACCGCTGGTAACTCATCAGGTCAGTTTCCTTTGGCTTTATCCAGCCACTTTTTTAGATTGTTGATGATGACCTTATTTTTTGACTTAGCTTGACGATTAGCCTCGGGTGGTACGGCGTTGAGGTGATCCGCTTGATTTCCCAACTATCGAAGAATTCTGGGATTTGCGAGTATATGAATTGTGGGCCATTATCACACATGATCTCCTTCGGTATTCCAAAGCGACATATTATATTTCGCCATAAGAAGCTTTTAACTTCCTTTTCTCGCACTTGTTTGAACGCTTTTGCCTCTACCCATTTTGTAAAATAGTCGGTTAGTACGAGTAAAAATCGTACTTGTCCTTTAGCTGTGGGAAGAGGTCCTACTATGTCCATACCCCATTTCATGAAAGGCCATGGGGATATTATTGGATGNATCTCCTTCGGTATTCCAAAGCGACATATTATATTTCGCCATAAGAAGCTTTTAACTTCCTTTTCTCGCACTTGTTTGAACGCTTTTGCCTCTACCCATTTTGTAAAATAGTCGGTTAGTACGAGTAAAAACCGTACTTGTCCTTTAGCTGTGGGAAGAGGTTCTACTATGTCCATACCCCATTTTATGAAAGGCCATGAGGATATTATTGGATGTAATAATTCCGCTGGTCGATGCATGTTATTGGAAAACATTTGGCACCTGTCACATTTGGATACGAAATTCTCGACTTCCTCTTCCATATTAGGCCAATAGTATCCAGCTCTGGTTAGTGTTTTCACTAAGGATCTTGCCTCTGAGTGATTTCCACAGTGTTCTTCGTGGACCTCTTTCATCACAAATTTTGTTTGGTTAGGTCCAAGGCATTTAGCTAGGGGTCCTCTGAACATCTTGCGATAAAGTAAGTTGCGAATAAGGCAGTAGCGTGCAGCTTTGCGGCGTAGTGCTTGAACCGCTTTCCTGTCTTCAGGTACGGTGCCATTCTGCAAAAAATTAAGAATTTCGTTTCTCTAGTCCCAGGTTAGGTTGTTGAAAGTTACCTCATTCCTGTCCGGGTCTATTATTGAATGAAATAGTTGAACGGCAATTGTATTATCTTTGTTCGTTACTTCCGTGACTTCTGCGAGGTTAGCTAATGCATATGCCTCTGCATTTTCCTCTGTAGGTATTTGCACTACCTTCCATGTTTTGAATTGTCTCACAAGCGCTCGTGCTTTTTCAAGATACTGTTACATTCTAGTCTCTCGAGCGATGTAAGTCCCTTTTATCTAATTTACTACCAGTTGGGAGTCGTTGTTCATCACAATTTGCTCGATTGAGAGCTCCCGTGCAAGTTCAAGCCCTGCAATAACAACTTCGTACTCTTTTGGCTTTGAAAGCAGTGGTGGTTTCGATAGATAAATCTTCAGGTTCTTGAGGGCTTCCCGACACTCTTCAGTCCATTCAAACTGATTCTGCTTTTTGAGAACTGAGAAGAATTTAAAACTTTTTTCGGAAGATCTAGAAATAAACCTCCCCAAAGCTGCTATTCTCCCTGTCAGTCTTTGAACTTCTTTTTATTTGTTAAGACATCGGGTATTTCCTCTATGGCTTTAATTTGAGCGGGATTTACCTCTATTTCTCTATTTGATACAAGGAAACCCAAACAATTTGCCTGATTGCACTCCAAAAGAGCATTTCTTTGGATTTAACTTCATATTATACCTGCGTAAAATATCAAAAACAGTAGAGAGGTGCTGGAAATGGTCTTGTGCTTGTGTTGATCTTACCAACATGTCATCAATGTAAACCTCCATCGTTTTTCCCAGATGTTCTTGGAACATCTTGGTCACTAACCTTTGATAGATGGCTCCAGCATTTTTTAGGACAAAAGGCATGACTTTATAACAATAAGTCCCCCTATTCGTGATAAAGGAGGTTTTTTCCTCGTCTAAATGATCCATTTTAATCTGATTATAACCAGAATATGCATCTGGAAAGCTTAATAGTTTATGACCTGCGGTGGCATCAATCATTTGATCTATATGAGGCAATGAGAATGAATCTTTGGGGCATGCTTTGTTTAATCAGTATAATCTACGCATACGCTCCACTTGCCATTCTTTTTAGGTACTACCACGGTGTTTGCTAACCAGTTAGGGTACATTACCTCTCGTATCGAACCAATCTTCAAGAGTTTTTGTACCTCTTCGTCAATCACTTGGTTCTTAAATGTTCCTTGCTTTCTTTTCTTCTGCTTAACATGGACGAAGGATAAATCTTCATTTAGTTTATGAGTCATCACTTCTGGTGGAATGACTATCTATCTGAGTGGGACCAGACAAAGTAGTCTGCGTTAGCCTTTCAATAACCAATCAACTTACCTCTTCGAGCGGAGTCTAGCCTCGTGCCTATATAGACTTTCTGCTCAGGCTTTTGTTCGGATAATGGAACAGCTTCGAGCTCTTCCGTAGTTGTTTTGATGTTATCATCTTCCTCTGATTCACGAATAACGTCCGGTCTAGATTCTGTTTCTGTGTGGTATAGTATACCTTGTGTGGTAACTTCATTTTCCTTCTCGTATGTATTTTTTTTCGTACCTGTTTCAGCAATAATTCCTTCCGTACCTATTTGGGCAGTAATTTCCTCCATGCCTGTTTGGGCGGTGATACCTGCTTGGGAGACTTCCTTATCTCGTAATTCTTCCACCTCTATTTTCTTGTTGTAGTGTACCATATAATTTATATTTTTTTGTGGTCTGTTGATCTCCTTTGATTTGTTGAATCCCCCATTCAGAGGGAAATTTAATTACTTGATGCAACGTGGATGGTATCGCTTTCATGTTGTGGATCCATGGTCTTCCAATGATCACGTTATAAGCCATGTGAGTATCGATGACTTGGAACCTAACTCTTTTGATCACCCCCTCAGCATAAGTACTAATCTCAATTTCTCCTTTCGTTATAACTGTAGAGTTATCAAACCCTGACACGGCTCGTGCTTTTGGGATTACTTGATCTCCCAGTAGTATTTCTTCCACGACTCTTAGCAAAATGATATTGAATGAACTGCGTGGATCAATCAACACTCTTTTCACGTTAGTGTCATGAATAAGTAAAGATATTACCAGAGTATTGTTATGTGGAAGCATTAATCCGCTGCTATCTACATCATCGAAGGTTATATCGTCTTCTTCACGAGCATGTTTCCCGTGTGTAGTTGTGAACTTTGTGGTCATTCTGCAAATCACTCTGTTTACCATTTCACCCCCGTGTATTACATTAACGGTTCGTTTTGGAAAAAGAGGCTTTGGGAGCTCGTGCCTGTTCCTCATGTATGCCTGTTTACCTTTTTACCTTTATCACTAAAAAATTATGTTAAATAGCCCTGTTTTAACAAATTTTATACTTCACCTTGTAAAAATCTGCAATCCACAGTTTTGTGCCCATGAACGTTGTGAAATTCACACCAGTGATATGGGTTTCTTCTCCTTAGATTTGACCGCATCTCTTTGGGCCATTTAACCTTGTCTCCCATGTTCTTCAATGTTGAGACAAGTTCAGTAGTACTTACATTAAAGGTATGACCCCTAATTTTAGTATTATGATCCCCAATTTGAGTATTATCTCTAGGTCGTTTCCTTGTGGTCTATAGTCTAACCTAGTGTTTTCGAACCTGGGGCGGATATCGCTTCCCGAGGGTCCTAAGTAAGGATCGTTCCTATTTTTACCTGATCTACTATCTGATTCAGGACGTCTGGATCTGGAATGATCTTCATCTCTCAAACGAGCAATGATATCTTCTTCTATTCTGAGTTTAGTACTGTACCTATTATATATATCGTTCCAGGTTGTGGCGGGAATTCTCTTAGATTATCCTTAAGTCTCCTAGTGGCTTCTGAGATTTTTTCGTTCAAGTTGCTTGCAAATGCCATGGCTGCCCAATTATCAGGCACCCTGGGTAACTGCATTCTTTCTCGTTGAAACCTGTCTACGAACTCACGGAGTAGTTCCATGTCTTCTTATTTTATTTTGAATATGTCTTCCATTCTCTTCTAAACTTTTTGTGCACCAGTGTGTGTTCTTATAAACGAATCTGCAAGCTCAGCAAAAGAGTCAATAGAATTTTCAGGGAGAAGAGAATACCAGGTTAGAGCCCCTTTGGTAAGTGTTTCCCCAAATTTTTTGACAAGGATTAATTCAATCTCTTGTTTCATTAAGTCGTTGCCTTTTACCCCAGTAGTGAAAGCAGTCACATGGTCGCGTGGGTCAGTTGTTCCATCATATTTGGGAACGTCAGGCATTTTAAACTTCTTGGGTATAGGCAAAGGTGCCGCACTTGGCTTCCAAGGTTGTTGAGAATATCTATCAACATCGATGCCTTTGATGACAGGTGGTACACCAGGAATTTGTTCGATGCGATCATTATGCTCCTTCATCTGTTTTTGCATGGTTAGCAGCAAATTTTGTAATTCTGAGTTATTAGATATACCTTGTCTCGTTTCGAGAGATTCATTAGGAGTATCTCCTCTTCCTGAGTTTGCCAACCCAGATTGAGGATTTTCCATGGTGATGGTGTTATTGGGAGGTGGCGTCTGCGATGTACGCAACACTGCCGGTAATCCTCTCGCAAATTCTTGCAAAGCTTGGCTCACATACTCTGCAATCATTTGCTTTACACGATCTTGTTCCACAGTTTGATCATTATTACCATTGTTGTTATTGGATCTTTCTGGGGATTGTTCCCTCGAACTACGTGGGGTTCCTGAAGGCAATGGAACTGGGGTTCCACTTCTTTGCTGGTTGTTGTCGTTGGGATTTGACATAATTCAAAGGATATCACTTGGAAAGTAAACAAAGATTATCAGATTCCCGGCAACGGAACCAATTTGTTTAACCAAAGAATTAGACCCTTTGACTAAAGCTTATTTTTAAGATGAATACGGGTTACTGATAATCAAGATAATGGGAGAAATGAATAATAAAAAATATTGCAGAAATAAAAGATCGACGTTGATTGTATTCGAGAATCAGATGCCTTTACAAGCTGTATTCCCCTCCCCTCCCTTATATAGAAGATTCTTATAACGTACGTCTCTTGCTATGATTAATCATTAATGACTAATTATGACATTAATGAGGTGTTACAAAGGATAACGGTAATTGGTGTTCAGTTACATAACGTTCGAGTAATCAATTGTGGGTCCCTGAATCTGCTCGTGCCTCTCTCCCGTTTTGATCAAGTTGAGTTTCCCGTTGCTAATAAGTTCATGGGTTTACTGAACTGTGCCTCTTTGTACCGTATCTCTTCAAGGAGTTACGTCCTGCTGTTACGTTTTCATGTGTCTACGTGACTGACTGAGTTGTCAAAAGCTGGCTTACGTGTGAAACTCTTTTTTACCAATACACTTACCGCACCTAATATGCCAATATGAGGTAGCCCAAGAATTCTATCATAACTTCTGAACCACTAATATTGAAAGCTTTTACTTAACTCAATTCAGGAGTACCATCTCAACGCACGAGTGAATTCCCACAATCACCCAACATGCAAATCCTTAAGTAGTAGTCTATACCACTATAACCCTTCCGGGATCCGACTATACCTAACAGGCCATAGCACTCAAATGCTCCCACATGGAATCCATAACGATGGCCAAAAAGCCCCGCACACACCGGCACAAACCACATGCATAACTTAATCACACCGAAGGAACTGATCACTGTCGAAAATGTGCCATTTCAACCATGGCTAATCAATCTATTTGCTTTTAATCATCTTCATTTGCCTCAGGAATAATAGCAACTTCCTTCAACTCATAGAAAATTCAACCCTTAATCATCCCGAGTGACCTTGATTCACGAGACTATGCTGCCCAAATCCCGCAACCCATCTCATACCATCCCGATCATCTTTCTACAATCCGAAGTTTATTTCTCTCACTCCTCCAATACTATCCTGCATGCTGAAACATGTCATAGAACATTCCAACCATCCTTCTTTTACTCAGAAATTACTCTGCAAAAGCTCGATTCTCTATCATATTGCTGCCTAAATCCCTTAAACGCCGCATTCTTAACTTTTGAATTCACCAGGACCGCTATTAGGAGTCACCCACTCTGACTGGCCCCAAATACAATCACTCCAAGGCTCTTCTAGAATATGAACACCCTTTTCCTTAGCTGTACTAACTTGCCAACACGCCGACAACCTGCAACCCTATGATAACACAACCCTACAACCCAACTGCAGATGGTGAGACCTCCCCACTTAGCCCGAAGCTACTCCTTGCACCACTCTAGACCATGTCGAGATCCTTTCTCCTTTGATAACACGATCTTGCTCAACCAATCCGTCCAAATTCTTCCAAATTCTCTTGCTAGCACTCCCTAAATACTCAAATTCTCTAGCATCATTCAAACATTCCGCCTCCTACCAAATAGCCACTAGAACCACTCACCGAGACCTGCCAACCATGCTACTGCTACCCTATTCACAGGAGATGACCCACCTGTGGAAATCACTCGCGGACACCTTCCACCGATGCTTATATGCACATTCTCTACGACTTCAATACCCCATCCTACGCCCTGCTTCATTTACCAACTTTACTACTTCGTCCACTCCTCATGGACATCCATTAAATGCGCGACAATATCTTCAAATTCCAAGCTATGCTGCCGCTCCTCCACTTTGCGACTGTTCGACTTCCTCTTCTTACACCTGACCTCCTAGAAATGGAACCACTGCCTAGCCTCACTCTAGGACCATTCTCTATAGCTCTTAAACCAGCAGATCACCACGACTTTCAACTCTCCGAAGATCACCTTTCTCTAGCTGCCTTCATTATCAACACTTATCCGGTACTGAACCACCGCACCTCATGGTCTCTGCCAACCGCATTATTCAACACTTCTTCCCAATACTCTGACCCCACGCAACTGAAGAAACCATAGCACCGACAAACATAGCACATTCCATTCGATCAATGACGACGACTTCACGTCACCGGTTCATATCCCACCTCACTTGAAGATACCAAGTCTTACTACTTTATCAACCCCAACCGGACCATTCATAATCCAAATGCCTTTCCTTTGCTGGGACTAAAATACAAATCACATTCTGAGAAGACCACCCTTCAAACCATTCATCTCCCCCAACATACGGGTAAGCATTCTGTCATTATATCTACAGTGCGCGACAACCAATCGCAAGCATCATCACTACCTGAGCATAGCCTTAAGGCTCTCAGAAACACAACTACTGAGCTGAAACAACATATTATTCCTTTACAGGGCCATAAAAACAACCCCAACCAATTACATATGGAAACATCTCGAATTACATCCGTAGCAGCATTCAATTCCTCAAATTCATGATTCATAGCAAGCGCTTCGCGACGCGTAATATTGAGTAGGAATGAACATCGGCATAAGCCTCAAAGGAATCAAATCTCACGATGAGGAATCAAGAAGGCAAGTACTCCTAACATCTGTGTAGCCTCTCGAAGATAAGTACAGACGTCTCCGTACCGATCCGCAAGACTCTACTAGACTTGCTCATGACTTCTGAGACCTACGGGAACCTAGCGCTCTTATACCATGTTGTCACGACCCAAAATCCATAAGGTCGTGATGGCTTTGGACGTCATTGTCAGGCAAGCCAATCATTAATTAATTGAAATAATTTCCCTGTTTTAACATTTATGAAAAACATTTCCTGTCACTTTATTACATATTAACCAAATAAAATCTGTTAAGTAAAACAATGGTTTGAATATTACACTTTAGCAAATATATCCCAACACATCCCAAAACCCGGTGTCACTACTACATGAGCAATTTCTAAGAATTTATACAATCATTACAAAGCCTGTCCGAAATACAAATTGGACAAGGAAATTCAAAATGAAAATAAATACAGTCCGAGGGAGACTCTGTCAGCTGCGGATCGCCTCCGGATGATGCAACTCGCCTAAGTCTCTGAATCCTCCTCATTGTTATGAAAGTACATGTGCAATAGAATGCACAACAAGTGTAGAATGAGTACAAAAATAACGTGTACTCAGTATGTTGCCCGCGTAACCTCAGAGAGGTAGTGACGAGAGGTCGAGTTAGACACTCACTAAGGGCCAGCAAATTAATTAACAACATATGATGAACACGGTAGGCATGTAAAGGTGGTAAAGCAGCAATATATATAAGGCACTGAAATCCAAGTAAATACTGAAAATAAAGAAAACAGTTACCACTTCCTCATTTTTTCCCCAAATATTTTAAATGAACAATTTCCTCTCTGTTTCCCCCAAATAACCTTGTCACTTTTTGAAATCCATGAAAAGAAAAAACATTTAACAATTTAGCATGCACATACGGGATAAGGACAACCGGCCTGAGCCGTCATAATAAGCAACTATGTGCACTGCCGAGGATCGACTGCCCGTACAAAAAGTGCACCTCTCAATAAAATACTCATGTCTATGCACTACCGAGGATCAACGGCCCGTATCGAAAGTGCATATCTCAATATAATAATCATCTATGTGCACTGCCAAGGATCGAACGACCTGTCCCATAAGTGCACCTCTCAATATAATAATCATGTATATGCACTGCCGAGGGTCGAACAGTCCGTACCAAAAGTGCATTTTAAATCCGCAGTGGCGTACGGCCCGCTCCCATGAGAGTGGGGGAAATAACACTCCGCTCGCGGAATGTAAATTGCGAAGTGGTCACCTGCAGACATGCACAATCAAAACTCCACCCCGAATACGTCGGGAACACAAATACTCAAGTAAATGACCGATATCTCTTTTAAAATCTACAAAATAGTATTTCAATCCTTTTTTCGAAATTCACTTGCCAAGTTTTTATAATGTTTAATAATAGAACCTTATCCGGAAATACAATTTCCCGCGAAGGAAAATCAATACTCTTTTTTGATGATTAAGAAAGTAAACTCTAATTTTCCTTAGTCATTCGATTACAATTTTGATTATATTAGCAGTCTAACATTACAGACAAGATCACAAGCACAATAGGTAAGGCATGCTAGTGTGTCCTAGGCTACCCGAACATGGCATAATAGTAGCTACGCACGGACTCCAGTCACCTCGTGCGTACGTAGCCCCCGCAGATAGTAACACATACTTAACTAGTTCACCTAGGCGGACAATTCCCCCTCATGAAGTTAGAAAGGAGACTTACCTCGCTCCGAAATTCCATAACCGGCCTCCAAGCCCTGTGGACGACTCAAATCGTTGCACAACGCTCCGAAACTATCCAAACAACAACAAACCAATGAAAATATACTCTAATATTTTCAACAATTCAAAATTATAAAATTTTCTAACCCTACTTAGTGAAATGACCAAAATGCCCTCAAGCCCACGTGCCCGGAATTCGAAATTTCCCGAAGATAAATTCTATCCATAGCTTTACTAGTTCAAATATACAATTTACTCAAATATTCATGCTCAATTCGTGGCTAAAATCCAAATTTCCAAATTTCAAGGTTTTCTTCAAAATTTTAAATTTTCCCACAATTTTCATGTCTAATTCCATGTATAAACCTTGAGTTAACTTGGAAATCAAAAGGAATCACTCACCTCTTGATGCTTGATGAAAATCACCCTTTGAAGTCCTCCAAAATTGCCCCTACCATGAGAGATATATGAGACAAATGGTAAAAATCCATTTTAAATTGAACACTGCCCAGGAAAACCTTCTGTGCGATCGCACACAATTAGCCGCGATCGCACAGGCCAAGTATGCTGCCGAGAACATCTTGTGCGATCGCACAGTACCAGCTGCGATCGCACAAGCCAAACCATGAAGCCTGTTACTTTTCCTCTGTGCGATCGCACAGAAATAGCTGCGATCGCATAGACCACTGAAGCAGCCCCAAAAATCCTCCTCTGTGCAATTGCACACACCTCTAATTCCTTTTCCGCGGTCGCACCACTAGGGCTGCGATCACACTGAACCCCCAAAACACCATAAAGACAGCAGCACAAAAACACTTGAAAACAACCCGGAACCACCCCGAAACACACCTGAGGCCCTCGGGACCCCGACCAAAACTACCAACCAGTACCAAGACCTCATTCGAACTTAGTCGAGCCTCGAAATAACATCAAACAATGTCGAAATCATGAATCGCACTAAAATTCAAACTTTGTGAACTTAGAAATTTCCAACTTCTACATCCGATGCCGAACCCTACCAAATCACGTCCGATTGACCCCAATCCCGTCAGATTTCACGAAACCCTTCAAATTTCTATCTTTAGCCAAATGATTCCAAAATGACCTACGAACATTCAAATTCACTTCTGATCACGCTCCTAACTCCAGAATCACTATACGAAGCTATTCTCAGACTCAGAATCCCAACCGGACATCAACATCTCTGAAATGCACTTCAGGACAAACTTAGGAAATTTCTTCAAAAATGCTGACTTCCACAATATGCATCAAAACGCTCCCTGGTTATCTAAAACCCGATCGGGACATACGCCCAAGTCTGGAATCATCATACAAACCTGCTGGAACCTTCAAATCCTGATTCACATGTCGTTTACTCAAAATTCCAATCTTAGTTTATTCTTCCAACTTAAGGCTTGTGAAATTGAATTCCGACCACGCCCACGGGTCATAATACCTGAAACAAAGCTACTCACGACCTCAAACTGCTGAACGACGCGCTAGAGCTCAAAACGACCGGTTAGGTTGTTACACAAAAGCTTAGGTAATAACTGAAAGATGGTAATTGGGTAGTAAATGAGATGATGACATGTGCGCTAATGCTATGCGTAACACACTAATTTGGGGAAAGTTACCAATTATTTCATGGAAATGATCCTATAAGTTAAAAAACGTAGGACCCCTTTTATTCATATTTTTAAAGTAAATATCTATTTGTTTTAAATTGTTTAACTTTCCTTTAAAGACTAATTCGATTAATTGAGTTTGTCCAGGACCCACCGTTGTGGACTTCGAGGGGTGCCTAAGACCTTCCCCTCAAGGTAATTTCGAGCCCTTACCCAAATATGTGGTAACATAAACTAGTTTCATGAGTTATTTGCTTTAGGTTCCCTAACGCACCTTAATCCGTTAGGTGGCGACTCTCCAAATCCCATACCCCATCCCAAAAGGAAGGAAATCGTCCCAGAAATGTCGAAACCCGGACTCCGTGAGGAAAAAGGAGGCGCGATAGCATGGCGACTCTGCTGTGGATTTCCCTTAGGCTCTTACCATAACGAACTTGCTTTTTGTGAATTAGTCTTTAAGCATGATTTATTCTGTTAATACTACACCCTTTCCCTTCCCCACTTTATGTGAATTTATTTGCCTATTTTTTAAGACTTTATGATTTCTCTTTCTTGTTTATTACTCTTTATTATGGAAACTGACTTGTCTCTTTATTTTCTTTCCTTTTTTCTAAAATGCCTTTTTAATTATTAAATACCACATTTATTATTTTTAACGTGAAAATACGTGACAATATGCTATTTTCTGTTGCATAAATATGCTCAACATCATATTCCGCTCGTGCGTAATCAATACCATAGAAACACTTGATGAGAGTTTGTGCTCCTCCTATATATCATCCCTTTGAATTCAGAAAGGATTATTTGCGGTAAAACTAGTCGATCAGCAGTGTAGTCGACGGTTTCGTGCCTTTCCCCAACAAGTTGTCCGCTTGAGGTACTAGTCTAGACCTTTATAGAAACCTTACTCTGATTTATTTTACATGCATCATGGTCAAACTAGCCAGGGTTAATATGTTGTCCACATAATAACCCTTTAGGAAAATCCCTGTCCAAAAGTCCACTGGGGTCTCCATAATCCCAACGGACGCAACCACGATCTCTGTATTAATTCGGAGAAATAAGTGCCAATATGCTAATAACTGTTGTATAAGTAGTTGAATCTGAAGGGGGAAAGGGTCTAACCTTATTTGTTTTTCAGAAATGAGGCACGAAGTCTCCAGGTTCGGCATGGTCCAAAGCATACCACCATTGTTTCTAGATTGGTGGGAAGATCTTTCGCCAAGCGACAAAGACCATGTGAAAAGGGTCCTCGGAAACCTACCCGTTTTACTGGATATCGAACCAAACAATATGCGGTCACTATGTTTTGGGACGGAGAAAGGTCCGTGTTCCATTTTGGCAACATAGAAATGACCCCTCTCTTGTAAGAAATAGGGTGATTCGTCAGGCTACCTTGGAACAGTCTTGGTTTATTATTGCCAGAAAATCATGCCGCTAGGGGATTTCTCAAAATGATGGGCTTGAAGAAGAATGACGATTTGGAGTCTTTGAAGAAGTCCTACATACCCTTCGACTACCTCTATGAATGATACGGTCATAGCAAGTCCTACCGTATCTTCCATGGTGAATTCTCTATCACTTCTTTGGGTGATATTCACCACAGGGTATGATGGTGTTCCCAATGCAAGGGGACATAATTCACACAAGACTGGCTATGGTAGACAAAACATTAATGGAGGGGATCGAGGGGAAAACATATACCATTGTCCCTATGATCATAGCTGACATCTACCGAGCCTTGGACCGCTGCCAGAAGGGGTTCAAACACTTTGAGGGTTGTAATCTGCTACTACAGGTTTGGTTATTGGAGCATCTCCAAAGGGGTCAATATCGTCAAGAGTTTCCACGCAGGGCGTGGAATGATCATATAGCCTTCCATCACCCTAAGAGAATGACTTACATCCCAGATAGGTTTGCTGAACCAGAAAGTGCTTCAAAATGGGTGTAGTTTTTCGACAATTTGACTGAGGATTAAGTTCAATGGATGTTCGAATGGTTTCCCACTAGTGAGTTCATCATCATATCCAGGGACGCTCCGCACTTGGTGTTGATCGGATTAAGAGATATATACCTTTATGTTCCAATCAGGGTTAAGAGACCGGCAAGAAGGAAGCAGGTCATACCGCGGGTTGCAAAAATGAGTCATTACCGGGCAGATTTTCAAGATGATGACATCCCATACAAGTGTGAAGCCCAACATATGTGGCACCTAAAGATTATTGTAGAAAGGGACACCATCGAGCCAAACAGGTACCAGGTAGCGCATGCACGCTTTTTCTTATCATGATTGGAGGACAACTTAGAAAGGATAGTTGAGTCGGGAATCGGTCGAGCAAATAGGGTCATAGACGAAGCTGCTGAAGCCCAAGTAAAACACAATAAGCTGCACAAAAGGATTCATGATTCCGAGGCCGAGCATCTGGAGATACACGAGACATACATGAGGCTGATCATTGAATGGAGGGAACTGACTATCAACTCCAATGAAAGGCTGGAGTTTCTGGAGCAGGGTCTGATGGAGCTGGAAGGGAAGACGAGGAAAAGAGTCGCCGACTACCAGAATGCTGAGGGAAGCGAAGGAGGACATATAGAGAGGGTATACCAGCTGTTGGGAATGCGTGAACTGGGAACCTGATCGATGGAGCCAAGAAGATCAACCTTGGGGAAGGTCCTTCTGGGACCAAGTAGATTAGGTTTATCTGTTTTTTCAAGTGTAATAAGGCCAACTGCCATTAATGACTTATCTTGTTTAGTGTCGTTTTAGATTCATCTGCTTTACATAAATGAAATGAGGCAATATTGGCACTGAATTTCTCCAAATCAACTTGTCGCTAAGCCTACCTCGGGCACAACAAAGTTCCCAAATTAGGACGCGAATTTACATTCCCGCACTATGTGTTTAAATATAGCAAATATTCTTTTTGGAACCCTTACTAAATTGGTTACCTTTTGTTTTCCTTTCCTTTTTTATTATTCCTATTCCCCAAGGTTTGTTCGTGCATACTGGCCTCATCAGCTTATCATACCAGATCCAGGGACCCTCCACCTTCTCCTTCTCCTAGTCCACCAAAAGGCAAAGGGAAAACAAAGATGGATGATCTGAGCAGCATCAGAACGGACAACACTACACATGTTGGGAATGCGGAAGCTTCTGATGGTCGGGGCATTCATGCCCCAAATGATTTGGTTTTACGGCTTTAGCAGAAGATACTTGAACTACAGGGCGAGCTTGAGCAGGTCCGTAATTTGGAAAACCTCTCCCTCACACTAAACTTCCTAGATATCAACCATCCAAATACCCAAAACCCGGCACCTCCTTAGAATACACCCAACCAAAGACCGGAGAATCCTCCCACACTTCACCAGTATAGAACCCCGCCTCAAAATCAACCTCTCCCTCCTCAATACCAGCAAAACACCTATAAAACTCCCCAAAATACCCCATAAATTATCCATGAACCCCAAAATTCAACCAATGATCACCACTATACCCAAACTCCTAGCATTCACCAGAACAACCCAATATACATGGAAACCCTACCTCACTCCACTCGACCAATCTCCTATACACCAGAAGCCGTTGGGAGGGACCTTCTCATCAAGAACATGGCTGAGGAACTCAAGAAGTTAACAAGTCGAGTTCAGGGTGTTGAAGGGGTAAAGGTATCAAAGGTCTGAATTACGAGGATTTGTGCATACAGCCGGATGTGGCACTGTCGGAGGGATACAAACCTCCCAAGTTTGAAATGTTTGATGGAACGGGTGATCCCAAGGTTCATCTGAGGATTATTTTGACAAGCTCATGGGGGTCAAAAAATATGAAAGGATTTGAATGAAAGTTCTTCATGAGAAGTCTTACTGGAGATGCGCTGTCCTGGTACATAAGCTAGAATCCTAAGAAGTGGGTCAATTGGTTGAGCATGACATCAGACTTCATGGACAGGTTCAGATTTAATATGGACAATGCACCGGATGTCTTCTATATCCAGAATCTAAAGAAGAAGAAAATTGAGACTTTCCGCGAGGTTGCTACTCGGTGGAGGTCAGAAGTAGCAAAAGGTCAGGCCGACATTAGATGAGGAGCAAATGAATAAATTCTTTGTCAAGGCTCAAGATCCACAATATTATGAGAGGTTAATGGTCATTGAGAATCAAAAGTTCTCCGACATCATCAAGCTCGAATAAAGGATTGAAGAAGGTATCAAAAGCGGGATGGTAACAAATTTTGAGGCACTACAGGCCACGAACATGGCATTACAATCGGGTGGCATATCAAAGAAGAAATAAGTAGGGACAGTGATGGTAGACCAAGGTCCTTAATCTTCATTTGTATACCAAATGCCTCCACCCACATACCAACCTTCGCCTCCCAGATATTCTCAACCCGCTACCGCCTATAACACCCAACCATCCTATTATCAGTCACCTCCAACTCGTCAAAACTACAAAAAATCCTAGCCTAATTTTGACCACAAACCGCCCAGTCAGTACACCGCCATTGCTGAACTCATTAACCAGCTGTACGAAAGGTTGAAAGCCGTTGGATATGTCACCCTATTCCCACTATAGCAATGGAGAATTCATCTCAATGGGTAAATCCAAACAAGACCTGTGCATATCATTCTGGCATGCACGGACACACTATTGAGGAGTGCCGCACCTTGAAAGACAAGATCCAAACACTGATTGATAGTAAGGTCATACAGGCAAATGAAGTTGCACCCAATATCTGCAACAATCCTCTCCCAGATCATAAGGGTGGAAGGATCAATGTGATAGAAACTAATGAAGAGTGGGATCCCGAGGGACCAATCGGGCTTATTCGAGAAGATGATGATCCTAAGAAACCTGCAGTCACACTCAATCCCATTGTGGTGCAGGTACAACCGCTAGTTGAAGTCGAGATAGCCGTATCGGTTCCTTTAGAAGTAGAAGTAACACCACTCATTCCATTTGAAGTGGAGGTGGACACACCTTTCACTGTAACGGTGGCATCCACACCACCCTTCAGTTCCAATGCTAGAAGAAAGGGAAAGTCAAAGACAGAAGAATCTGGCGCTGCACAAGGAATGACCAGAACAGGAAGGGTTTATACACCTGAACATTTAGGAAAAACCAGTAAGCAAGCTTCTAATAAACTGCCCATCATTGAGACTGGTCCATATGACCTCTGGAGGAAGGTACATGCAAGGGAGTACTCTATCATTGATCATTTGAACATGACTCCCGCTCAGATATCTATCCTGTCGCTGCTGCAAAATTCTGAGGCACACAGGAATGCTCTAATGAAGGTGTTGAGTGAAGGATATGTGCCCAATAACATCACTGGTGGAGAAATGGCCAATATGGTGGGACATGTGCTAGAGAGCCACAAAATCACTTTCCCTGAGGACGAATTGCCACCGGAAGGGTAGAATCACAACAGGGCACTACACATCACAGTGCACTGCGAAGACAAGTTTATTGCCAGAGTTCTGATTGACGGAGGATCCAACCTCAACATTTACCCATTGACAACACTGAAGAGGTTGGGCAAAGGCCTACATGAGATACGAGAAGGAACTATAAATGTTAAAGCATTCGATGGGTCTCAAAGAGCTACCATCAGAGAAACTAATCTCTTTTTGCAGATAGGTCCTACCTAGTTTGATGTGGAGTTCAATGTACTGGATATATCCACCTCCTACAATCTGTTGTTAAGACGACCATGGATACATGTCGCTGGGGCCGTAGCATCTACTTTACACCAGGCTGTGAAGTTAGAGTGGAACCATCAAGAAGTAATTATCTATGGAGATGGAAGCAACCTCATTTACACCAGTCAAACTATTCCGGTGATTGAAAATAGAAGAAAGATAGGTGGAGAGACCTACCATCGTATTGAACGGGTTAGCGCGATCGAGAAAGATAATTGGTGGAATAGCAAAATAGCAAGCATGATAGCATGTAAAGGATATGAGCCCGACAAGGGGCTTGGTAAAAATCTTTAGGGCATCTTCAAGCCAATACAACCAATACAGCCAAAGCTCCATGGTACCACTTTTGGGCTGGGATATCAATACACCTGGAAAGAATATCGAAATTGGTCACCACCGTGGCGTGGTCCATACTACCCTCTTGAGCAACCCGTGCCGCACTTGAGTCAGACCTTCTATCAGGCCAATATCATATGGGGATCAGAGGAAGAAGAAGCACTGGCAGCATTTAGGAATTTGTTCTTGGAAGATGATGATAGGGACTGTTGTGTGATCGTCGAGGAGGAGAAGTAGGAAGGCCCTACCATCCAAGTTGTGGAAAGAGGAGCATTCCTCAAGAACTAGATTGTTCGACCATCAAGGGCCCGACGAGTCCCGGGGTAGCAAGGCTGAATAACATTGTTTACTTTTTCTGAAAATGATTTCCACTTTTGCATTTTTGTTTTAAATAATATTTTTTATGATTCCAAAATATTATTTGAGATATTGAAAATAATTTTTATTTAATGCTTTAAATAGCTCGATGTTTTATTACTACTGATTTTCTCTCATGTTTTTATCCCTACAGTGTTACTATTTCCTATCTTGATGAACCGACAACTGTGACATGTAATGAGACAATGCAAGAAAAGAACAGTGATTTAGAAGAGGAAGATGTAATACCTGAAGATATTGTTAGAGAGGTAGAGGATTTTGAGAATAAACCCAAGTCCAACCTGGACGAAACTGAGATAGTCAACTTGGGAAATTCTGAAACCGTCAAGGAGACCCCCATCAGCATCCATTTGTCACCATCAGAGAAAGAGGAATACACTCGGTTCCTGAAAGAGTATGAGGACATCTTTGCATGATCATACGATGATATGACGGATTAAGCACATCTATTGTGGCCCACAAGTTGCCCACAAACCCAATGTGTCCGCCAGCAAAGCAGAAACTCAGGAAGTTCAAGCTAGATATGAGCTTGAAAATCAAGGAGGAAGTTACTAAGCAGATCAAAGCCAAGGTCCTCAGGGTAGTTGAATATCCAACTTGGTTAGCCAACATCGTGCCAATTCCAAAGAAGGATGGGAAGTTCATAGTTTGCATCGATTATCGAGATCTCAACAGAGCTATCCCAAAGGATGATTTCCCGTTACCAAATATACACATCTTGATCGACAATAGTGCGAAGCATGAACTCCAGTCTTTTGTGGATTGCTTCGTCGGTTACCATTAGATCTGGATGGACGAGGAGGACGCTGAGAAAACAACCTTCATTACACCGTGAGGGGTGTACTGTTACAAGATGATTCTGTTTTGCCTAAGGAATGCTGGGTCCACCTAAATAAGGGCCATGACTACTATTTTTCATGACATGATACATAAGGAGATAGAAGTGTACGTAGATGATGTCATCATTAAATCCAGGAAGGCCACATATCATATAACAGACTTGAGGAAATTCTTCAATAGACTGCAAAAGTACAACCTAAAGTTAAACCCCGCGAAGTATGCATTAGAGGTTCCTGTCGGAAAGCTATTGGGATTCATCGTCAGCCGTCGGGGAATAGAATTGGATCCATCAAAGGTCAAAGCCATCCAAGAATTACCACCGCCAAAAAGCAAGAGAGATGTAATGAGTTTCCTGGGATGTCTCAATTACATCAGCCGTTTCATAGCACAGTCCACAGTGATATGTGAGCCGATTTTCAAGATGCTGAAAAAGGACACTGCAACTAATTGGACCGAGGATTGTCAAAAGGCTTTTGACAAAATCAAGGAGTACCTGTCCATACCACCAGTCTAGTCCCGTCAGAGCATGGTAAACCACTATTACTCTACCTTGCAGTGTTAGCTGGAGCCTTCGGTTGTGTTCTGGGACAACATGACGAAACGAGAAGAAAAGAGCAGGCCATATACTACTTAAGCAAGAATTTCACTCCTTATGAAGCACGATACTCTTTGCTGGAACGCACTTGCTGCGCTCTAACATGGATAGCTCAAAATCTAAGGCATTACTTTTATGCATATACTATATATCTCATATCAAGGATGGATCCCCTGAAGTACATCTTTTAGAAACCCATTCCTACTGGGAAGCTGGCCAAATGGCAAACTTGCTGAGTGAGTTTTATCTATGTAACTCAGAAAGTAGTCAAGGGACAAGCATTAGCAGATCATCTTGCTGAGAATCTTGTGGGAGGAGAATACGAACCCCTAAAAATGTATTTTCCTAATGAGGAGGTATCATTCGTAGGAGAAGATATTGTTGAAGCCTACTACGGTTGGAGGATGTTTTTCGATGGAGCAACAAATTTTAAAGGAGTTGGTATTGGATCCCTCTTGGTATTAGAAACTGGTCAACATTATCCGGTGTCTGCAAAGCTCAGATTCCCTTGCACCAACAACATGGCGAAATATGAAGCTTGTATATTATAGCTCAACATGGCTGTTGATATGAACATTCAAGAACTACTAGTGATCGACGATTCAAATCTACTTGTGCATCAGGTACTAGGAGAATGGGCTACCAAGAATTCCAAGATATTGCAAGAAATGAAGAAAAGGTTTACGAAGATAGAGTTTCGGCACGTCCCAAGATTGAGAATGAGTTTGCTGAGGCGTTGGCTACCCTGTCATCAATGATACATCACCCAGACAAGAATTTCATTGATCCCATTCCAGTTAGGATTCATAATCAGCTGGCATACTGTGCCCATGTTGAAAAATAAACAGACGGAAACCCCTGGTTCCATGATGTTAAAGAATATTTGACAAAAGGAGAATACCCGGAACATGCAAACCATACTCAGAAACGCACCCTTAGGAGGTTGTCCAATCATTTCTTCCAAAGTGGAGGAACCCTATATAGAAGAAATCCTGATCTAGGACTGTTAAGGTGTGTCGACGCAAAGAAAGCTTCTAATTTGCTCGAAGAGATGCATGACGGAACCTGCGGTCCACACATGAACAGTTTTGTCTTGGCCAAGAAGATACTCAAGGCCGGTTATTTTTGGATGACCATGGAAACAGATTGCATCTGATATGTTCAAAAATGCTACCAATGTCAAATACATGCAAACATGATAAAAGTACCGCCAAAAAATCTTAACACAACAAGCTCACCCTGGCCCTTCGCCGCTTGGGGAATGGATGTCATTGGCCCAATCGAGCCCACCGCATCAAACAGGAACCAGTTCATTTTGGTGGCTATCGACTACTTTACTAAATAGGTTAAAGCTGCATCTTACAAAGCTGTGACCAAGAAGGTCATTGCGGCTTTTGTTCACGACCAGATTGTTTACCTGTTCGGGGTTTCAGAATCTATCATCACTGACAATGCCGCCAACCTCAACGGTGATCTAATGAAAGCCATGTGTGAGACTTTCAAAATCAATCACAAGAATTCAACAGCATATAGGCCTCAGATGAATGAAGCCATGGAGGATGACAACAAGAACATCAAGAAGATACTAAGGAAAATGGTAGAAAATTGCATACAATGGCACGAGAAGCTAACATTCTCCTTACTGGGATACCGTACCACAGTCTGCACATCAACCGGGGCAACCCCTTATCTACTAGTTTATGGCACTAAAGTTGTCTTTCTCGTCGAAGTGGAAATCCTTCCTTGAGGATCATACAATAAGTCGAACTTAGTGACACAGAATGGAGGAGCCGCTATGAGCAGCTAGCCCTCATAGACGGAAAGAGGATGAATGCGGTATGTCACGGTCAACTTTAGCAGAACAGAATGTCCAGAGCCTTCAACAAAATAGTCAAGCCGAGACAGCTCACACCGGGGCAGCTGGTGTTGAAAAAGATCTTCCCACATCAAGATGAAGCAAAAGGGAAATTCTCTCCCAACTGGCAAGGTCCTCATATGGTTCATAAAGTACTGACAGGAGGAGCACTAATAGTCGTAGAAATGGACGGGGAAATTTAGCCAAAGCCAATCAACTCAGACACAGTCAAAAGATATTATGTGTAAATCATTCTTAGATTCTCTACATGATGTAAATCGAACTATGCTCGAACTGATTCCCGTTTAAGAGGGGATACGTAGGCAGACCTGTGGGTTCGGTCACAATTCAATAAATTTTCCATTTTCCCCACAATCAGAAACTGGGGCAGAATTTTGAGGAGGACCCTCAAAATTCCGAAGCAAGTTCAGCTAACCGCAACGTACGAAGCAGTTAGAAAGGTCATCTAGTTAACTAAGGCAGAATTTTGTGGAGGACCCTCAAAATTCTACGGCAAAGGAAGTCGCGATGTCTCTGATCGTGTCACAATCACTGGTTCATCTAACTAATTTCTAACCTATGTTTTAATATGTCTTTGAAAATTATACATGCATGCTTTTGAAAATAAACTCTACTTTAGAAAATGCTACCCCTATAATTTGAACAGGATCTTCAGACAAAGCAGAGCAAATCAAGCAAACAGATGAAGGCACGAACCAACCTCCCCTTTGAAAAACTCATAATTTTTATTTGAATGCAGGAACGAGGGATATGCACACCTTGGAATCGCAATCTTCATAACAACAAAGCTACCAAACTCATCTCCAGCTAAGAAATACTCTGCTATAACATATTATCTATTCATTACATTAGACTACGCTTTGTCTCAATCCTTCATGAGGCTAAGCCCTACCTCCTATTTGCATAAGGGTAAGCATCGCCTTCTCTTTGCAAGGGACTAAGCCCTGTCCCAGACTTTGCATGAGGCTAAGCCCCGCCTCCGTATTTGCATAAGGCTAAGCATTGCCTTCACCTTGCATAAGGCTAAGCACTGCCTTCTCTTTGCATGGGACTAAGCCCTGTCCCGAACCTTGCATGAGACTAAGCTCTATCTCCACCTTGCATAAGGATAAGCTCTGCCTTCTATTATCACGAGACTAAGCTATGTCTCAATCTTGCATGAGGCTAAGCCCTGCCTCCCGTTTGCATAAGGCTAAGTACTGCCTTCTATTTTCATGGAACAAAGCATTGTCCTGAATCTTGCATAAGGTTAAGCACTGCCTTATATTTGCATGGGGCTAAGAATTTTCCGAATACTGCATAAGGCTAAGCAATGCCTTCTATTTGCATGGGACTAAGCATTGTCCCGAATCTTGCATAAGGCTAAGCATTGCCTTCTATTTGCATGCGACTAAGCCCTGTTCCCAACCTTGCATGAGACTAAGCTCTGTCTCCACCCGACATAAGGCTAAGCCCTGCCTCCCATTTTCATAAGGCTAAGCATTGTATTCACTTTGCATGGGACTAAGCCTGTCCCGAATCTCGCACGAGACTAAGCACTGTCTCTCTTGCACTATTCTCTTCACTCGGGCTAAGCTCTGCCCTCAATTTTATACAAGACTAAGCCTTGTCTTGATTTCTTCTAGCATCATGTCTTTGCACCTCATGGGATGAAATATCGCCAACTTGTCCGAAGGCGTCATAGTCTGAAGGCACTATCCTCAGAGCCGGAAGACACCATGCCATGGCCTGAGGATCTCTCAAACTTGCATATCATTATTCAAAGGAGTCATAGTTCGGAGGCACCATTTTCATGGCCCCATAACATAATTTCATGGCCTACGAATCCCTTACCACGCAATTCATGGCCCGGGTCATCATGGTCTAAGGACGTCATCCTCAACCGTCCAAAGACAATTCTCATGGTCTGAAGGGAATTTGCATCATGTTTAAATTCACTCAAAGATATATGCTTGCAGCGCATATTTTGATTTGCAGGTAACCTGATGAGCAACCATTATCCCAACAGGAGCAATCCTACTCCAGTTCCCTCATACTATTTCAAACCTGGCCGCTCACCATAACCATTTCACATATCAAAACCTTATATCCATCCTTGTGATAACTTCATCAGTATATTTCGCCAGTGGATCCAGAACTACACACGGCCTGATTCCTATAAAACCAGGATATGTAGGCAGCTCGGAAACTAGAGTGCAACCTATGTCTCTCAAATCACCCTATTCGGTCAAAATTGGCCATCATATCTTTACCCTATAACTCTTTCATCCTTCTCGGGTAAGGAGGGGCAGCTGTTGATACCCAATTTTCCCTATATTATTTTCAAAATGCATATATATCTCCAAAACAATGCATGAGCATCAATTAATATTTTTCCATAATTTACGTATTTTTAAAGGATTTTTAATTAATTTATCCCAGTAGCTTTATTATATAAATAATTAATGATTGCATCACAAATGTTTTTATGATAATTTATTGCTTAATTTTATCATTTATATTTATATTAAGCTTTAATTATTTCTTGAATAGCCATATTTACATTTCTTAGGTTATAATTGCAATAATTTTGCAATAATAGCCCATATGGGCATAATTACTTTATTTTACAAGAAAATGACCTTTTATATTTTTATAATATTAATTAATTGTTTTAAATCATTTTTATGCATAAGTATAAATTTTTATCATTTATTAGCTATTTTTATGAATTATTTTCAAATTAATTGGGTATTTAACAAATAGCCTTTTTTTTAATTTGGACCTTAGCCCAATTACTACCCTAGCCTAATTAAATCAACCCAATACCATAACCCTGATCTAATACCCATTAAACCATAACCCAATACCCATAACCCAATACCCATAACCCAGTTTATAACCCGCCCGATCCCCTAAATTCAATCCTGGCCATTGATCTCAAAAGATCAACGGTCCAGGACATTCCTTCCATTTTTAATTACTCAACAACCCTAATCATTTCCCAAGTTCCGCCGCCCCTAAATCCCCTTTCCCTCTCTTCTCTCTCACCCTTCTCCCTAACCCTAGCCCACCGGAACCTAAACCCCCTTCAATTCATGGGTTCTTCCTTCGATCTTAGGCCCCATCTGGCCTCCTTTCTTTACAAGTGTTATGATTTTTGTGTTATTTGAGGGAATCTCAAAGATATTCAACACAAACTCGGTCCAAACCCTTAATTTTCTTGATGAATCCGCATGTGTTCATCTCTATGTCTGTGCGTACTGTTATCTTCATGTTTATGACTTCAAATCTCTAGTTCAAACAAGATTTTTCTTACCTCTGTCTTTTTTTAAAACCCTAGTCACTTTCTACTCGAGTCTGTTCAGATTTCTATAGATCTGAGATGATTTTGAGTTTATCTATTTAAGATCTTTTGCTTTTCTTATTATTGTTAACCGGTTTTTATTTTTCCCTAAAAGCTAGGGTTTCATCTTTTAATTTTCTGCAAAATAGTTTTAAAATATTTAAGCATTTAACTCCGGTTCTCTTTATTTTTTCAACTGGTTTTCATGTCTATGTTTTAATCCCTAGGGTTTCTAATTATTGCACTCTTTGTTATGATATTTGCCTGTTATTCTTTGGCTCTTTCAATTAAAGGGATTAATTGATTTTTATTTGCCTAATTAGGATTTGGAATTCTGTTCTCTTTTAAAACCGATATCTCTGTGACGATTTTACTTATTCTTTCCGTATTTGTGACTCATAATTGGTATTGCCTTCCTTAATTATGCTATTGGCCTAATTTCTGGGTATTGATTGTTTTGACCGACCTATATTTAAGGGATATTTCCCAGATTTTGTGACGATTTTACTTATTCTTTCCTTATTTGTGACTCATAATTGGTATTGCCTTCCGTAATTATGCTATTGGCCTAATTTCTGGGTATTGATTGTTTTGACCGACCTATAAATGGTCTTTAGGCTTATTGCTTACCTTATTTAGTTTCAATCCTATCTGCTAAGTGATTTCGTATGATATTCTCCTTTATTTAAGGGATATTTCCCAGATTCTGTCTTATTAACTGATTGGGTTTAGCCCTAACTGATTGGTTAATTGATTTGCATACTTTATTTATGTACCGTTAATTTTCCTTACCTTATTTGTTTACTCTGCTGAATGCTATATAAATCTTGCACCATTCTGATTTTCAAAAACACAGAAAAATACCTACACACACACGTTTATGCTGACAAGCACACATTGAGACACAAACTCACTTGCAACCTTACACGCACACAACTTGAGTTCTTTCTGTTACTTCGATTTGTTGCACTGTCTAGCTGGCTGAAAGCCAAGTCTAGATTCTTGGATTCCAAGTTCCTTCACCTTCCTGTTTGTTATCCTCTTAACAGGTATGCCTCCATTTTTAGTATCATGTTCTATTCTATATGCTATGTAGCTAGTTTACTATAGACATCAACATGCTTCTGTTTTGATATTTGTTTTGCTGGCCATATCTTTCTCAACTACTACACCTCAGTTCTTATTACCTGTGACTTATATGATTAGCTTACTTCGAACCTCGATATGTCCTGTTTATTATATGTTTCCAGTTTACTTTCTAACTAGTATGCTTTAGTCTTAGTTACCTCTTTGTTCCACATGTATGTGTGGTTAGTGCTTCAAATTCCAACATGCTTTTGCCAGACATATAGTTCGTGTTCTGTTCTTTTTTTAGTAGCGATGTCTTAGTTCATGTTATCTTGTTCTGCTTATTGTAACTTCAGTGTGTTTCTCTGCTTAATACATGTCTATATGATTCCAACTAGTAATAATTAATGAACTGAGTCAACTTCAGCAATGTGAAACCTTGCTTGATTCAATTGTGACCTTGTTTAGTTCTGATAATTTAAGTGTTCATGTTCTTGTTGTGATTGTTTAATTACTGGTACCCATGTCTGAACCAATTTGCTAAAATGTGGTTCTGTTCTGTTTGTAGTCTTGTAACTTGTTTCCATTCACTTCTGAAAATCAAACTGCTTTTCTAAAATTATCCCCTACCCTTATATACTATTTTCAAACTTCTACTCTTAGTTATCTAAGGTCCTACCACCCCAAATGTGAGCATTGCCTAGGGTCCATGAGACTCCTCCAAACTCTGACACACTGGGCTGGTCTTCTAATCATTTCAACTATTTCTCTGAGAAAGGTTCTGGTCTGAACATTGCCCGGGGTCCCTGAGGCCCTTGGGAATTTTGACACACCAGAAGCCCATTTGTGTATTATGGATGGACTACATGTACTTCAGACTTGCTTGCTTGAAGGCCTGGCTACCGGGTTGATGTTGGGCCTGCTAAGGCTCCCTATAGTGTAATGAATAGCTTTATGTAATTCATTCATATTGGTCTGTAATAATGTAATACTCCTTGTAAAAACATATATGGGGTTATTAGTAAAAGTTGGGGAGGGATTGTTATATATCTTTGTCAGGTTCTGTTAGAAATCATGCCTATAGGTTGTTGTGGTGATTCTTTATGTTCATACCATTCGAAATCATGCCCATAGGGTCTTGTCTCTCCGTTTGAAATCTTAAGTTTCATACTTTGCATCTTAGAAATCCTATTTATAGGTCGTTTATCAATTCTGCATCAAGAACCCATGTTTTATGCATATTTTCAAATCTAAATGTGCATTAGAAATCATGTATATAGGATCTTCTTTGTGAATTATCAAACTTGTATGAAGTTCTATTAATGTCTCTGCCCAATTAGATATCATGTCTATCGGAAATAAAAAATAAAAATCAGTTTTCTGCATTTAGATATCATGCCTATAGGAAGTAATACTTGTAATCAGTTCTAACGCTTAGAAATCATGCCTATAAGAGTTAATTAATTCTGCAAAAAATTAGAAAGCATGCTTATAGGATCTAAAGAAGATAAAAATATGTCTGTTAAAATCAGTAACTCGCTTATGAAATATGTTATAGGTCTATAATTAACAGTTGTAGATACCATGACTATAGGATTATGTTCTGGTTACCACTTAGGCAAACTTATAGGAATTCTGGGGCTAAAAAGAACTGTGATTTAGTGCTGCCTGAAGTTTGCCCAGATTCAGAGTTTTTAACAGAATCAGTAGGAAAACTGATAAGAATCGTTGCTCGCTTTAATAAGGTTGTTATATATTCTATTTATGCTCATCTAGATATCCTGCCTATAGGATTTTAAATCATTAAAGATTGTTTGTTTGAATAGCATACATTTGTTTTGTTTACTTGTAGAGGTTAACATGAGCCCCTATTTGATCTTTAGGTGACAGCCCTACTTGACTTTTGTTTATCGCTTAGTTTTCTCATTTTAAGCAACATAGGTGAGTCTAGAACCACCTTAAATAGAGGTCCTATACACCTCCAGGGCCATAGGTAAGGGACGGGTAGTGCACACATTAGGTACGCACTAGAAGCTATTAGAACACTTAGGTAATAATTGAAAGATAGTAATTGGGTAGTAAAGGAGATGATGACATGTGCGCTAATGCTATGCGTAACACCCAAATTTGGGGAGAGTTATCAAGTATTGCATGGAAATGATCCTATAGGCTAAAAAACGTAGGAACCCTTTTATTCCTGTTTTTAAAGTAAATATACATTTGTTTTAAATTGTTTAACTTTCCTTTAAAGACTAATTTGCTTAATTGATTTTGGCCGGGGCCCACCATTGTGGACCTCGAGGGGTTCCTAACACCTTCCCCTCAAGGTAATTTTGAGCCCTTACCCAAATCTGTGGTGACGTAAACTAGTTTCATGAGTTATTTGCTTTAGGTGCCTAACGCACCTTAATCCGTTAGGTGGCTACTCTCCAAATCCCATACCCCATCCCAAAAGGAAGGGATTTGTCCCAAAAATGTCGAAATCTGGATTCCGCAAAGAAAAAAGGGGGCGCGACAATGCGTAGTAATAAAGTAAATGCGTGTGCATGTCCTATTAGAGATGAACTTCTTAAAGAGGAAGAAGAGGATAGAGTCCACCAATTTCTTATGGATCTGAATGAGATATATGTTGGGCTTAGGAGTAATATTTTGATGATACAACCGCTTCTATCACTTGATAACACCTATAACATCCTGTTACAAGATGAAAAATAAAGACAAGTCTGCATCCTTTAATGTGTTTGGCCTCAACAACGAAGCACCTTTTGTTCAGCCTCAAGACAGTATACTCAAAGGATTAATTTTGACCAGAGTAAAGGAAACCTGAGTAATCTCTTTTGCAAATACTGCAAGAAGCCTGGACACTTAGTTGATAAGTGTTACAAGATTCATGGGTTTTCTCCTAATTGAAAGTTTTCCAAAGTCAAGAGAATTGCAGCCAATGTGACTACAGAAAGTGAATTTCCTAATGATTCCAACCCAAACTTATCTAGCCTCAGTCCTAATGCCAGCAGTGGTGTTATTGTCTCTTATGAGGGTCAAAGTTCTGCAGTACCTGGTCTAACATAGAAACAATACACTCAGTTGATGAATCTGCTTTAGCAGTCTCAACTATATGATTCAATCACTCCACCTCATCTCATGACATCTGCCAATTTTGCTGGTATATTATTGTCTGATCCGGTAGTGTCTGGTTCTAGTTCTTGTATGCTGACACAAACCATCAACTCTACAAAGTTAATCTGGATAATTGATTTTGGTGCCACTGATCACACGACCTCAAATAAAGATGTCCTTTTCAATTAATTCCCTTAACTATTCCTTATCTAGTCTCTCTTCCAAATGGCTATAAAGTCAAGGTCAAAAGTACAGGTTCCTACTCATTAAATGAATCTATCACTTTACCTTATGTCCTTTATGTCCCTTCTTTTCATCACAATTTAATATATGTGAATAAACTGGTACAACAATTGTGTTGTATAGTTATGTTCACTTATATTGGATGTTTTATCTAGGACCATTTTCTGAAGAAGCCTCTGGAGCTTGGTAGAGTGGATGATGGACTCTACAAGTCAGAGTTGCCTTTGACATCTCTTCCACACAACTCTGTTGCTGAAAATTTTAATTCTTGCAGCTTATATTCTAATATTTCTCCCACTTCTGTAAATATTTCCATTTCCACTTGTAATAAAGCTGCACAAGATGATATGGACATTATTTGGCACCAAAGACTTGCACACGTTCCTTTTTTGAGAATGAAAATTATTTCTGCTATCTCTGTTTCTTCTTCTAAACAATGTTTTCCTTGTAATGTATGTCTTATGGCTAGACAAACTAGATTGCCCTTACTTTACAGTAGTATTTAAACCTATAAACCTTTCTAACTTATTCATGTCGACACTTGGGGACCTTATCACACCCCTACTTACCCTGGCTCTAGATATTTTCTAATAATTATGGATGATATTAGTCGATCTACTTGGACTCACTTAATGGGGTCTAAAAGTAATGCATTTTCTCTCCTAGAAGCTTTTGTTCTCATGGTCAAAACTCAATTTAATATGAATGTTCAAACCATTAGAAGTGACAATGCCTTAGAGCTTGGTTCCAGTCACATAGCCATTTCCTTCTTCTCTGATAATGGCATCATTCATCAAACGAGTTGTCCTCACACACCACAACAAAATGGTGTGGTAGAGAGGAAGAATAGAACTCTACTTGAAGCATATAAATCACTTCTCTTTCAGTCTAAACTACCACTTAGATTCTAGGGTGATTGCCTATTAACAACCACTTACATCATAGACTTCCTTCTAAATTGCTCAACAAAAAATCACCTTTTGAAATATTACATGGTAATGTCCCACATTATTCTCACCTAAGATCCTTTGGTTGCTTGTGTTATGCAACTGTACCAATTCAACAAAGAGATAAACTCCAACCAAGGGCCATGAGATATGTATTTCTGGGATACCCTTTTGCCAAAAAGGGAAAGATGTATTGTTTAGATACTCACAAAATTTTCATTTCTAGAGATGTTGTCTTTCATGAGCTTGTGTTTCCTTTTGATAAGTCATCTTCTTCTCCATCTCCTGCTATACAGTCCCATTCTCTTCCTCCATGTGTTGTGTTGGATCCTTCTAATGACACTACTAATTCTGTCACCCACCTATTCATGTTATACCCACTGAAGATACTCATGTCAACAGTCGCTCTCCACCATTTACCGTATCACCGTCCATTACTGCTCTTATTCCTAGTTCCAATTCTCCAGCTACACCTTTTGCTTATCTGCATACTCTACCTGATTCTCCTGCTGTTTTCAATCTTGCTTCCTCTATTCAACCGCCAACTTTCAATCATGATATTCTTCCTGTTCTTGTACCTAATGCCCCTCAATTTAGGAGATCTGACAGACCACATCATCTTCCATCCTATTTACAGGACTACAAATGTCAGCTACCTGACTCTTTTTCTTGTTCTTTTGCTCAGCCAACTGAATCTAAACCATACAATTCTGCTCAGGCAACCCCTATTCCAGCCTGACAAGAAGAAATTAGAAAGGAGTTTGAGGCACTAGATGCCAATAAGACTTGGGTTATTGTTGAACTACCTGCTAGAAAAATCCATTGGGTGCAAATGGGTCTATAAAATAAAGTATAGAGCATACGGTAGTGTAGAAAGGTATAAAGCAAGGCATGTGATTAGGGGTAATACACATTTTGAGAGAGTGGATTTCATTGAAGCTTTTTCACCTATTGTGAAGTTGTCTACTGTTAAATGTCTTATAGTTGTTTCCATCAAGCAAGGTTGGTCTATGTTTCAGCTTGATGTGAATAATGCTTTTCTTCATGGTGATTTACATAAAGATGTTTATATGAAGATTCCTCAAGGTCTTTCCATTTCTTCATCTTCCTCATCTTCCCCTTTAGTTTGCGAACTAAAGAAATCACTCTATGGCTTGAGGCAAGCTTCCAGACAATGGTATGCAAAGTTGTCGCAGGCTTTGTGTTCAATAGGGTACACTCATTCCTCGAATGACTATTCCTTGTTTGTGAAAGGATCTTCTAGTGACATTGTCATTCTTGCTGTATATGTAGATGATATCATCTTAACAGGGAACAAACTTGTTGAGATTTCTTCTTTAAAGGAATATTTGGACAATGAGTTTAAAAAAAAGATTTGGGTTTGTTACATTATTTCTTGGGCATTGAAGTCAGTACTTCCCCGGATGGTGTTTTTCTAAATCAAAGAAAGTTTGTCTTGGATTTACATAAAGAATATAAGTTTTTGGAGGCACCTTTGGATTTGAATTCCAAGTTGAAAGCCGATTCTGGGGAGTTGTTTGATCATCCTGAAAGGTACAGTAGTCTAATTGGAAAGCTTATATTCTTGACTCATACTCAACTTGATCTTTGCTTTGGTGTGAAACATTTAAGTCAGTATTTACAAGCCCCCAGGTTTCCTCATATGACTGTTACCTTCCGTATGTTGAGATACTTGAAGGGCACCTTTGATGTTGGGTTATTCTACTATAACTCTCCTGATTATACTCTCAGAGCATGTAACGTCCTGACCGATCAGTTTTTAGCTCTAGCACGTCGCTCGATGGTTTGAGGCCATGAGCATCATCACTTCAGGTATTATGACTTGTACGCGTGGTCGAACTTGGATTTCGGAAATTTTGGAGTTGATTAAAGAAAATTCTAAATTCGAAAGCCTTAAGTTGGAGGAATTGTCTAAAGTTTGATTTTTTATTAAACGACATAGGAATTGGGATTTGAAGGTTCCAAAAAGTTCATATGATGATTTTGGACTTGGGCGTATGTCTGGATTGAGTTTTGGATGACACGGGAGTGTTTTGGTGCCTATTGTGGAAGTTGGCATTTTGGGAGAATTTCACATTTGGGCTAAGGCGTATTTCAATGTTATCGATGTTCGTTCAGGATTCCGATTATGGGAATAGATCTGTATGGTGATTCTGGTAGTGGGAGCGCGTCCGGAAATGGATTTGGAGGTCCGTAGGTCATTTCGGGGTCATTTGGCAGATGTTAGAAATTTGAAGGTTTTTAAGAAGTTTTATCGGGAGTGGAATTTTTTATATCGGGGTCAGAATCCGATTCTGGAAGTAGGAGTAGGTCTGTAATGTCGAATGAGACTTGGGTGCGAATTTGAGGTCAATCGGACGTGATTTGATATGTTTCGGCATCGAATGGTTGGAAGTTCAAACGATCATTAATCTTGAATTGGGGTGTGATTCATGGTTTTAGCGTTGTTTGATGTGATTTGAAGGCTTGGCTAAGTTCTTAATGTGTTTTGGGACTTGTTGGTATATTTGGTTAAGGTTCCGGGGGCCCCGGGTGGGTCCCGGATGGTTAATGGATTAATTTTAAAGTTTGAAGATTTGCTGAAGACTGTTCTATTCTGGTGTAATCGCACCTGCGGAGTGGGAACCGCAGGTGTGAGCCCGAAGAAGCGGGAGGTAAGCCCGTAGAAGTGGGCAAGGCCAGGAGGGGCAGGGGTCACAGGTGCGAACAATTTCTCGCACCTGCGGAGCCGCAGAAGCACATGAGGACCGCAGGAGCGAAAGCGCAGGTGCGCTAGATGGGGCGCAGTTGCGGTAACTGCTGGGAAAAGCTAGAACCGCACTTGTGCTCACAGCCAGTTAGAGCAAAAAAATCCACCCCCGTCTTTCTCTTAAAACTCACCTCAGTCTCGTAAATGTTGGAATTTCCGCAGGTGCGGAGCCGTAGGAGCGGCTATTGAACCTTAGGTGCGAATGTTGGGCTGGGCAGTGTGTTTCTTTAAAACGGGGGGTTGGCTCATTTTCACCTCATTTTCCTCTATGGGAGCCGGTCTTGGAGCGATTTTGGAGCTCCATCATCACAATCTATATCAAGGTAAGTGATTCCCACCTATTTCAAGTTAAATACTTGTATTATATATAGACTTAGACATGAAAATATGTAGAAATTTTGGATTTTAAGAGGAAAACCTAGAATTTACAATATTGGGTTTTGAACACGAATTTGGGCATGGAATTGAGAACAAATCATATGTTTGAGTTCGCGATGTTATGGGTAGTGTTTATCTTCAAAAATATTTGGAATCCAGGAACTTGGGTCCGGGGGTGAATTTTAGAAGTTCTTCAAATTGAGTTGGGAATTCGTTTTAATAGTTAGGATGTGAACTCTTGAGCATGTATTGACTATTTTGTATAACATTTGACTAGTTTCGGGTCGTTTGGCACCGAGTTGAGGATTGAAAGCACTAATTTGAACCAGAAAGTGAGTTTGAGACGAGGTAAGTCTCATGTCTAACTCTGTGAGGGGAAAATTACCCCTAGGTGATATATTTGATGTGTGCTACTTGTTGTGAGGGGCTACATACACGTGAGGTGACGAGATCCCGTACGTAGCTACATTCATGTTAATTTCCGGGAAGACTTAGGTTCACATCATGCTATAGCTATATTATTTTAATAGCCTCTCACTCATTAATTCCTCTCCTTTATATTCTATTTGAGACTAGACTTGCTATTGCAGAGAATTCACGGGTTTATGATTAGCCATTAAAAGGTTTTCATTAAATAAATTTCAACTCATACGTTTATTCGTGAGTGGGGTCAAGGACCCAACAAAGCTTATTATTCTAATGGGGTCGGGTCGTTCGCTTCGGCAGGCTTATGTATTTCACTTATTATGGGATCGGGTCGTTCCCCTTGGTAGGATTTATGTACCACACTCTCGTGGGAGCGGGTCATTCGCCTCGGCAGCTTAATAAATGCATCTATAGTTCATGTCGTTCGACCTTCGGCAGTGCACAATTTTTATTATTATGTTGGATCGGCCGTACGCCTCGGCATTTCCTATATCATACCTCCATAAAATCGTGCGTAAAACTTGGGAAGAAGCCAGGGTATCTGTAAATTCCCGGATTTGAATTATGGTAACTGTCACAGGGGTGATTTTAGTCAGTCTGAACCACACCCGTGCGGCAGTCAAGTTGCGCGCTTGACTAAGCCTTTCCCAGACTTGCCTTGGCTATTGAAAGCCTTTTCCATTCACCCGCACATCCGTTGTGCCTTAGCTTAGTCCGCACCTAGCTGCCACAACCCATAGTGCCATTGCCCACTGATTTTGGCGCGCATGATGTGCCATGCCGCCCTAACATTTCCCACACTATTTTGTCAAGCCCTTTCCAAGCGTGTCTCGCCCGTGCCAAGACCTTAGCCAATACTTGCCCACAACAGCCCTCATGTCAAGGCCTTGTCTGTCACCTGCATGATCGTATTGCCCACGCATGGGCCAATGGCAAGGCCATCACGCCCAATCCCTGCCACAGCCGTGCCAACGCCCGATGTCAAAAAATTGGGTCCTAACAAACCACCCACACCCTTTGAAATCGACGTCCTCGTCGAGCCAACTCAATTAATCAACCCCAAGGGGTTGTTGACATAGAACGCCCCGGGTGATTCCTTCACTTCTACCATAATGGCATTTTCTTCCACCACTTGTTCCTGTCTTTCCGCAGTTAGCATTGCATTCACCCTCGCGTGCACCGTACAGTCCTTCTTTAAGTGTGGTCCACCACAAGTGAAACAACCCTTGAACTTGCCGTTTCTTTCCTTGCCATAGGGAGTCTTCGCTGGCCTCCCATTCTTAGCAAACCCTTCTGTCGGCAACTTGGCCCTTTCCATTCTTCTTCCATTCCCTTGCCTTGTCTTTCTTCCCATCAGATTTTGAAGATTCAGCAGGGTCATCACCTAAATTGAAATCCGCCAATGCATCTGCCGCTGCAATAGCCGTTGAGAGGTTTTGCACATTCTGCCTCCTCAACTCTAATTGCGCCTATCCCTTCAACCCGCTCATGAAGTAATGCAGACTGTCTTCTTCTACCATATTACTTACATTCAGCATCAAGGACGAAAATTCCTTGACATACTCCCTCACCGTGCCACTTTGTTTCAAGCGACGCAGCCCATCTCTTGCAACCCATGACGATTTGCTAGGAAGGAATTGAGATTTTAATTCCTTCTTCAGCATCTCCCAAGTTTCAATCCTTGGCAAACCAGCATTTTCTACTTCCACGACTCGTGTACGCCACCACACTTTTGCATCATCCGTCAAGTACATAGGTGTAATGGTCACCTTCTCATCATCCCGCACACGAGTAGCTTGAAAATAATGCTCTATATCCCACAAGAAATTTTCCAGCTCTTTGGCACTCCTCGCACCACCATAGGCCTTCGGCTCCGGAATTCTGACTTTGGTGCGATCATCGCTTCTAAGGGTAGTATTCTGCATTTCCCTTCGAAGTTGATGCACCTCCTCACGTAGTTCTTCTTTTTCTTGGCATACCAAGGTCATTTCTACCAGCGTAGTTTTATGTCTCGCCGCATAATCTGCCTCCAAACGTGCCATCCTTGAAAGAATAGAAGAATCAGATTCGATTTCAAGAGCCTTCCCCACGAGTGCTTCCAATTGTTCCACTCTTCGGCGTAGTTCTGCATTCGTGCCACCAGCCATGCCTTCAAACAGCACCACGTAATCTACCACCGGTCGTCTTGCCACTGCCACGAACCTGCCTTACTCTGATACCAGTTGTCACAGGGGTGATTTTATTCAGTCCGAACCACACCCGTGCGGCAGTCAAGTTGCGCACTTGACTCAGCCTTTCCCACACTTAGCCAAATTTCAGCAAGTTTAGCCTTCGACGAATTTTAGGCAGCAAAACAATAAGGAACACAAGCCAATACCGGAAAACCCAACCTTTGCATTAATTTCGAAAAACACACAAAGGAAACCCCCACTTGCTACGATCACAAGTCGATCAGAGGCCACTCTTGAAGAAGAAGAACACAAGTCGTTCTTATCCAACACTATGACATGACCAAGACTAGCATTAGTCCCTTTTGAAACACCTTGGAACCCTCACATTTCTCTCTTATTTCCCTCTTGTAATACCACACGAAATTACCCACACACTTCTACCTAAGTCCATAAGGACCTATTTAAAGAACATAGGCAGCCCTTAAGACTTGGCAGCACATTGACACTTGTTGTCGACAGCTTTTGCCATTTGGCGGGCTAAGTTTAAATATGATCCTAACTTGTAGTTAACATCCCCAACTACTTAGGCCACTATACACGAAATGGGATCATGGATACAAGCATAATCAGTTCATGGGAGATCATGGGGACAAGGGGAGTTGAAATGTAACCGCCAACTACTTTGGCATGTGCCTTGCACGTGCTTTTTGACTTGGTCAGCTATGCTTCATGATTAAGCTTGCATTGTGCCATTCCTTAGCTCATCTTTGACATTGTTCCGCACCAATGTCTCGCCCACATTCTGCCGCCATGACTTTGCCGCACACGTCCGACGCCGCTGCCGCCTGCACACTGCCTTGGCCTAGTTTTCTACCTTGCCTATGTCAATACCCATTTCCCTCGTGCCATTGCTTGTATGTTCGTTCACATATCCTTGACTTGGCTATTTAAAGCCTTTTCCATTCACCTGCACATCCGTCGTGCCTTAGCTTAGTCCGCACCTAGCTTCCACAACCCATAGTGCCATTGCCCACTGATTTTGGCGCGCATGACGTGCCATGCCGCTCTAACATTGCCCACATTGTTTTGTCAAGCCCTTTCCAAGTGTGTCTTGCATGTGTCAAGACCTTGGACAATACTTTCCCACAAGAGCCCTCATGTCAATGCCTTGTCTATCACCCGCATGATCGTATTGCCCGCGCATGGGCCAATGGCAAGGCCATCAAGCCCAATCCCTGCCACAGTCGCGCCATCGCCGATGTCAAAGAATTGGGTCCTAACAGTAAGCCACTTGATGGGATTCACTATATACATACATATATATATATATATATATATATATATATATATATATATATATATATGTTCCGCTTAAGGAGGGAATTTCTAATGAAGAGCTTGAATTCCTCGTATAGAGTGGGATTTGTACCACGTGATTTATACTTGTTTATTTCATTTATTTACTCTACCTCATACTTACTTATCCCTTTACTATACCTGATGTTGTTGGACCACTAGTGAGTACCTATGTCGCCCCTCGTCACTACTTCTCCGGGATTAGCTAGATACATACTCGGTACACGTTGCTTACGTACTCATACTACACTTGCCGCACATTTTTGTGCAGGCACATATATGTCTAGAGGCCTTGTGGGAGCATAGGCGTGTATATATGAGGGGAACTAGGTGAGCTGCATTCATTTGTCGACGGTAGCCACCAGAGTCTCCTTTAGAGAACTTACATTTCTCATGTCCAATTTGTATTCCGGATAGTTGCTATATTTTTATTTTATATTCCTAGTTAATGCTCATGCATTTGTGACACCGGGTTTTGGGATGATTATGGGTTGTTCTATACGTCAGTTAGTTAAGATTTGATCCCCTTGGAATATTAAATGAATTTAGCTTTCCTGAAAAAGTAAACTTACAGAATGCGACTTCCCTCAATTGGTTTGGGTGGCATAGCCCGTTGCATTGAAATTATTAAAAATATCATTATTAACTTTGTATTTTCCCATATTTTTCTATTTAATTTAAGAAAATATGATTTCATAAATATTAAAACGAAAACCAAATTAAGTATTTATTTTTGGCTTGCCTGACAGCGGTATCCGACGCCATCACGACCTTTAATGGATTTTGGGTCGTGACAACATGGTATCAGAGCACTAGGTTCACTTAGGTCTCGCAAGTCATGAGCGAGTCTATTAGAGTCTTGCGGACAGATGCGGAGACATCTGTACTTATCTTCTAGAGGCTACAAGGTTGTTAGGAGCACCTCCCTTCTTGATTCCTTCTCGTGCGATTTGATTCTTTTGAGGCTTGTGCCTTTATTTCTTTCCTATTTAATCTTATGTGACGTGAAGCGCTTGTTACAGATTGGGAATAGAGGAATATTCATGGTACCACGGATGTGGTGTAGGATGTTTCCACCAGCGTATTTTATTGGGCTATTGTCATCGCCTTGCGAAAAGCCGCTCTGTCATTTTAGTTCAGTATCAGTATTTCCCAAGGTATTGGAAGTTGGAACTGATTGTGATGACGAATTCGTGCATTGCTGTCGTGCATTGTATGTGTAATGGTAATGTGCTCGCCTATGCCTTAAAGCAGTTAATGACTTGGAATGAGGTTTACTCAATGCATGATTCATAGATTCAGTATTTTATTTCCGGTTGGGGAAAGGTAATCGGACTAGGAATGTTCAGATTTGGGTTGATGGAATGACGAGACTTGGTACTTTTTTTCATGGTAGAGTTTCCATTTGTAATGTGGTGTCGTTGTCCTGGATGAGTGTGCTACGTTCACAGGTGTTATGGCTTTCTTCAATTCTCTACGCAGCAGGATGTCACAAAATGGTGTCGGGGAGGCAGTTGTCAGAAATCATGGTGTGCAGTGGTTCAGAATCGACTTGGTGTTCCTATTGTTGATGGCTCGAGGAATATGATCTTCTAAGAGGTTTAGAGTTGGTAGCAACTCATTTTTTCTGGTGTTACAGAGATAGATTTGGAATTGGGGCAACAACTGGGCAGCGAAGGATAAAGAAGGACATGTGGGAGGTGTCACGACCCAAAATCCATAAAGTCGTGATGGCGCCGGACATCATTGTCAGGCAAGACAAACATTAATTAGTTGAAATAATTTTCTGTTTTATCAATTTATGAAGAAGCATTTATTTACACTTTATTACATATTTAACTAAATAAAATATGTCGAGTAAAACAATAGTTTGAATATTCCATTTTAGCAATACATCCCAACACATCCCAGAACCCGTTTCACAAGTACATGAGCGATTTCTAAGAATTTATACAATCATCACAAAACCTGTCCGAAATACAAATTAAACAAGGAAATTTAATATAAAAATAAATACAGTACGAGGGAGACTCTGTCAGCTGCGGAACGCCTCCGGATGGTGCAGCTCGCCTAAGTCTCCAACCAGCTATGTAACTATGAAGGTACCTGTGCAATAAAAATGCACACCTAGTGTAGCATGAGTACAAACACAACGTGTACGCAGTAAGTCGCCCGCCTAACCTCCGAGAGGTAGTGATGAGAGGTCGAATTAGACACTCACTAGGGTCCAACAATTAATTTAACAGTATAAGATGAACCCGATAGGCATGTAAAGGCAGTAAAGCAGCATATATATAAGGCACTGAAATCCAAGTAAATACTGGAAGTAAGCAAACAGTACCACTTTCTCATTATTTTCCAAAATATCTTAAATAACAATTTCTTCTTTATTTTCCCCCAAATATCTTATCACTTCAAAAATCATGAAAAATATTTAACAATTTAGCATGCCCATACGGGATAAGGACAACCGGCCTGAGCCTTCATAATGATCATCTCTGTGCAATGCCGAGGATCGAACGGCCCGTACCATAAGTGCACCTCTCAATATAATAGTCATGTCTGTGCACTGCCGAGGGTCGAACGGCCCTAACCATAAGTGCATCTTTCAATAAAATAACCATATCTATGCACTGCCGAGGATCGAACAGCCCGTACCATAAGTGCATTTTTCAATCCGCTGTGGTGTACGGCCCGCTCCCATGAGAGTGGGGGAAATAACACTCTGCTCGCGGAATGTAAATTGTGAAGCGGTCATATGCAGACATGCACAATCAAAAATACACCCCGAATACGTCGGGAACACAAATACTCAAGTAAATGACCGATTTCTCTTTTAAAAAACCACAAAATAGTATTTAAATCCTTTTTTGAAATTCACTTGCCAAGTTTTTATAATGTTTAATAATAAAACCTTATCCGGAAATACAATTGCCCGCGAAGGAAATCAATTCTCTTTTTAGATGATTAAGAAAATAAACTCCAATCTTCCTTAGTCATTCGATTAAAATTTTCGATTATATTAGCAGTCTAATATTACAGACAAGATCACAGGTACAACAAGTAAGGCATGCTAGTGGGTCCTAGGCTATCCGGACATGGCATAATAGTAGCTACGTACGGACCCCCATCACCTCGTGCATACGTAGTCCCTGCAGATAGTAACACATACTTAATTAGTTCACCTAGGGGGATAATTCTCCCTCACAAAGTTAGAAAAGAGACTTACCTCGCTCTGAAATTCCATAACCGGCCTCCAAGCCCTTCCGACGGATCAAATCGTTGCACAACGCTCCGAAACTATCCAAACAATGACAAACCAATGAAAATATACTCTAATATTCGCAAAAATTCTAAATTATATAATTTCCCAACTCCGCTCAATGAAATGACCAAAATTCCCTCGGGCCCACATGCTCGAAATCTGAAAAATTTCTCAAAGATACATTCTACCCATTGCTTTACTAGTTCAAATATACAATTTACTCTAAATTCCATGCTCAAATTCGTGGCTAAAAACCCAAATTACCATTTTCTAGGTTCCTTTAAGATTTCCCAATTTCCATGTCTAATACATGCATATCATCTTGTATTTAAATTGAAAACTGGAGGAATATACATACCTTGATATGCATGATGAAAATCCCCCTTGAAGCCTCCCAAAATCGCCATGCCAAGATGAAAATAGTGAGGAAATGGCAAAACTTCTGCATATAAACTAATCTGCCCAGGCCCCAATTACTCCGTGCGTTCGCGACACCCTGAGCGCGTTCGCATAGCCTCCTCGAGCCAACACTTAGCGTTCGCGGTCCCCTCCCCACGTTCGCATAGGCCAAAGGGACCCCAGCTCCCCTTTCCTCTACGCGTTCGCACACCCGACCCCGCGTTCGCGTAAAGATCACAACCCAAGCCACCGCGTTCGCACTCCCTCCTCCACGAACGCACAAGCCAAACCAGCAGCCCTCAAATTTCCTTCTATGCGATCGCAAACAAGGGACCCCGATTGCATAGCACACTAGATACACCAGAAGACAGTAGCAGCAAAACAGAGAAAAATGGTCAGAAATTGACCCGAAACACACCCGAGGCCCCCGAGACCCCGTCCAAATCACATGACTCAGTCCCATAACATCCCACGAAATTGCTCGAGGCCTCAAATCTGATCAAGCAACGCCGAAATCACGAATTGCACTCAAACTCAAACTTTATGAACTTAGAAATTTCCAACTTCTACATCATATGACGAAACCTATCGAATCATGCCCGATTGATCCCAAATTTTGCACACAAGCCATATTCGACATTACGGACCTGCTCCAACTTCTGGAATCACATTCCGACCCCGATATCAAAATTACCACTTCCGGTCGGATTTCTCAAAAACCTTCAAATTTCTAATCTTTAGCCAAATGACTCCAAAATGACCTACGAACATCCAAATTCACTTCTGATCGCGCTCCCAACTCCAGAATCACCATACGAACCTATTCCCAGACTCGGAATCCCAAATGGACATCAACATCACTGAAATGCGCTTAAGGCCAAACTTAGGAAATTTCTTCAAAATGCTGACTTCCACAATATGCATCGAAACGCTCCCGGATTATCCAAAACCCGACCCGGACATACGCCCAAGTCCGAAATCATCATACGAACCTGCAGGAACCTTCAAATCCTGATTCGGAGGTCGTTTACTCAAAATCCCAATTTTAGTTGATTCTTCAAACTTAAGGCTTCTGAAATGAGAATTTTGTTTCCAAATCAACTCTAAACTCCTAGTAATTCAGTTCCGACCGCGCCTACAAGTCATAATACCTAAAACGGAGCTGCTCACGGCCTCAAACCGCTGAACAACGCGCTAGAGCTCAAAACGACCGGCCAGGTCGCTTCATTCTCCCCCACTTAAACAGACGTTCGTCCTCGAACGTGCCAAGAACTGCTCTGGAGTTATCTGAAATCACTATTTAACACCTCGAGCACCTACCCGTGCTACCAAAACCTAGTTGAGTACATTAGCTTGATCAAATCTGAAGATTTCTTTTTTTATCCATATAATAAGCTCAGAATTCATTCAAACACCTGAAATTTCTCTGCCAGGCCTAGTTCCAATATATAACTACTGTATCATCTACTACACGATGTACCAGAACATGACCGCATACCTTTGTTGAATCATCACCATGCACCGCATAATTCATCATCTGACCACAATGACACTCCCTGAACCTTAATTGCAAAAATTTCACGAATCTGGTGCTCCCGATGCACCTCGTAACAAATATACATACACCCTGCTATAATGCTGACGATACCACCACAATGGAGGAAATGTGCAAAAATTCATACCCAACTATAGAGTTAACAAATCGTTGAATAACTCATCTTGACTCGAATCATCACCTCATTACGAACCTGAATAGTGGTATTTGTTCTTTAATATACACTTCACATAACCTTATCACACTGATCCCTGATCCGATAATCTTGTCTCACCCAGTGTGAACCTCTCAGACAAAAAATCACCTCAAACATAACCAACAACCTCACATGATACCACATCGCACCGATAGGCCATAACTCGAACATGATAGATAAGAAATGACTCAGGAATGGACTATTCAACTCACGCAACTAATATGAACTTTTCTCATAAAATAGGAAGTAAAACATAAGAAAATAAATATACATTAACCCTTCTCATCATCACACTGTTGCGGCGTGCAACCCGATCCAAATAACATACCCGTGGTGACGTGCAACTCGATCCCATCATAAAACTCACATAAAGAAATATATACGGAGTTGAATTGCTCACTATTACACATTACCGAATATCGGTCACAAGCATGCTAAGTGCATAATACCATCCTGGGGAGACTGATAGAGCCGCATGCAACAAAACTCAAACACAACTGAGGTGCAATATATATATATATATATATTGCACCTCAGTTGTGTTTGAGTTTTGTTGCATGCGGCTCTATCAGTCTCCCCAGGATGGTATTATGCACTTAGCATGCTTGTGACCGATATTCGGTAATGTGTAATAGTGAGCAATTCAACTCCGTATATATTTCTTTATGTGAGTTTTATGATGGGATCGAGTTGCACGTCACCACGGGTATGTTATTTGGATCGGGTTGCACGCCGCAACAGTGTGATGATGAGAAGGGTTAATGTATATTTATTTTCTTATGTTTTACTTCCTATTTTATGAGAAAAGTTCATATTAGTTGCGTGAGTTGAATAGTCCATTCCTGAGTCATTTCTTATCTATCATGTTCGAGTTATGGCCTATCGGTGCGATGTGGTATCATGTGAGGTTGTTGGTTATGTTTGAGGTGATTTTTTGTCTGAGAGGTTCACACTGGGTGAGACAAGATTATCGGATCAGGGATCAGTGTGATAAGGTTATGTGAAGTGTATATTAAAGAACAAATACCACTATTCA